>CM046452.1:50239520-50492020 GCA_025506515.1 Flaveria trinervia | reverse complement strand
CTCAATTTGACCTTCATCATCTACTTGTTCTTCAGTCTAACCTATTACATGGTTGTTATCATCATCAACCTTTTCTTGTTTTTCTATCTCATCATCCTTCACTTCAGTTCTTTTGATCATCATTTCAAGCTCGGATATTCTTTTGTTCTTGCTCTCAATTTCCTTTTCAAGTTTTGAGATGATATCAGCTTGTTCTTCTATGATGTTTTATTTTTCTTCTATTGCAATAGTTTGTATTTCAAGAGTATCTACATGTCCACTCATTTCTTCTCTTGAGTGTTTCAGTGCAGCTTTCAAATTCTCAATCTCTTTGTCTTGTTCTTTTCGTTCAGCTACATATTTCTCTTTAAGTTCTTTCAATTCACATTCTTTCTCATCCAGTTCCAAGATTCTGTCATTTATGATTCCTGCTCTTTTGTTAAAAGTTCTTTCCATCCTTTCCACTTTGAGTAACAACTCAGATATTAATTCATCTTTTTCATCAGGCCTGTTGATGTTGGATTCAGCATAGCTCTCTGAAGGAGTAGCCTTAGAAGGTTCTTTCATAACTTTGGTTTGATCATGATGATCCTCCTCATCAGAAGATGATTTGGATAATTTGGATGCATTTGTTGATCCTTCTGTTTCAGTAGGGTGATCAAGTGATGATGGTAAATGTTGGTAAGGAGAAATAGGTGATTGGTGAGGTGATATTGGAGATTGATGATATGGTGATATGGGTGCAGGTTGAGTGGTCATAGGTGGTGTTGGTTGTGGAGTTGATGATGGTTAAGGTAATGTTTGAAGAGATGGTTGTGTAGAAGGTTGAGGTATTTGTTGTGGTGATGGCATTGGTGATGGTATTGGGGATTGTATTGGAGATGGTATTGGTAATGGTGATAGTTGTGGAGTTGGTTAAGCTATTGGTTGTGGAGGTGGTTGAGCTATTGGTTGTGGAGGTGGTTGTGCTTGACCTGCTTGATGTATTTGTTGAAGCATCCAAGGAAGAAGGGGTGAAGGGGCACCACTGTAAAAGTTCATTGGGTCCTTCTTCTTGATGTACTTATAGGATCTTGCATCATAACGAGGAATGTTAAGCACAGGTCCTTCATTAACAATGTCATGAAATGATTCATTGATTAGACATTGAATGAATCTGGGGTACATTAGGAATTGTATCTCAACCCTTCTTGAATGTTGGAGATTAGGCCATGGAATACATATGCAGACATGTTAAACCGTCTATTGGTGCAGAGAGCATAGATTGCAGAAGATGTGAGGACTGGAATGTCATTCCATCTTGTTTTCATTTTAGACAGACAATGTTGGAACATATGAATTAGAAATCTCCAAGGCAGATCCACTAATCCTTTGACTATCTGTTTTGCTTCATAACTCCCTTCATAACCAATTTCAGAGAAAAATGTGGTTATTTCCTCATCATCTAATTCAAGAGGATCATCTGCATTATCATTGAATTGCAGACATCTTTTAACTGACTCTTCTGTGATTATTAGAGTGAGTTCACTGTTGATTCTCCTAGTTAGAATTTTCAGTCCATCCTCTTCAACCACTTTAGCTGATTCCCAGAATGACCTGATGGGATTCTTGTAGATTGTTGGTCTTACTGTCATGGCATAAGCTACCCTTGTGGTAGATAAGAATCTTATCATATCTCTAAGACCTTCGGCTTCAGGCACATCAGGGTTTAGATAACCGCTGACGTTATGGAGGTTGCTCCATGTAAGGTTTGCCATGTAATCTGCACAAGAGACATGTGTGTTAGTTAACAATTTTGACTTTCACTTTGCTTTGATTTGTTAATGTGACTTTGATTTGTTACACAATTTTCTTTTTCACTTTGCTCTGTTTTTTGCAGTAAACATGATTATCATGGTTTTCAATATCAGTTGAATTCCTATCAATTATATGTTTATTGAGATCGAAAATGTGTATTACATCACATTAATGAGTTTGATTTTGGTGTTCTTCAATAATTTTCTGGTTCAGTGTTCGATTTAGGGTAACAGTCCGAGACTTAGGTTTTGGTTTCAAAATCTGTTGAAGTTATACCTTATCTTCGAAACGACTGTGGTTCTGAATCGATGACGAGAATGTTTAAAGATGAAACACAACAAAATCTTTGAATGTTTGTGATGATGATGATGATTGATGGTGGTGTACTGTAGGTTTTCGCTCGTCTCACTATAAGTTCTCTCAAATATGAAAAGTATTAAATGACCCGTTTGAATTCCTATAAATAGTCAAATAATACAATTTGAGAAATTTTATAAGTTTACAAGCAAATACAGTCAACACTGTAGCAAATGCTGAAGGTTCATTTGTTTAATTTTGATCATCCGCATTTGTTGACTGTAGCAAATCCGGATTACAAACTTGACATTAACAGTCCGCATTTGACTACTTTTGATCATCCGCATTTGTGACTGTAGCTAATGCGGAAGGTTTAATTTTTGACTTACTGTCCGCATTACTCTACTGTTATGCGGAAGTTTTGTTTCTTAATTTTATTCTATCCGCATTTATGTACTGTAGCAAATGCGGAAGTAAACTTGAAATTTTGGCCGTTCGCATTTGATTTGTAGTAAATGCAGAAGAACATTGTAACAAATGCGGTTGAGTTGCTTGTTTTACCATATCCGTATATGTACAGTAGCAAATGCGATACAACAGTCCATTTGTGCAACTGAAAATGCGGTTGACAAGTCAACACAGCACTGTAGCAAATGTGATAGAGACCTGTTCATACGCATTTGTTGACTGTATCAAATGCGGTAGAGTAAAATTCACATGCACTTCACACACTAATGCGGTAGAGTAAAATCATTGTCCGTATTAGTTGCACCTCAAAAATTATTGTTACCGCATTAGTTACATGCATGGGTTACCTTCACCCGTATTAACTAATGCACTTACCTACATTACCTTTTGAACTTAATCAAAAGTTAATATGATTGAATTGATTATTCATCTTGTGAAGAGGTGTCCTTGATTGATTTTCTTATGAAGTTGGCTGTTGAAGTTCTCAATTCTTGCTTGGATTGACTTGTATGTCACACTTAATACAAGTTTCCCGATTTTGACAGATCTTGGCTTATCATGCTTCTAAGAATCTACATAAGCTGAGATATAATGGTATGACTTATTACAACTAAAATTCTTTTTGTTTTGTTTTTTCAAAATTGGGTTAATAAATAAAAATTTGGACGTACTCAAAAAATTTTAAATTAGTCCCCCTAAAGTTTATGTCCACATTTGGAGAGAAACTTTAAAGATTTAAAAGTTTTGAATATTATTTTGATTAATATTAATAATGAAGAGAAAAATCTCTTTGTAGGGATCATATCAATCTTACATTACACATGTGCAGCCTTTATGATTAAATGGACATGATTATGAACTTGAAGATTGAAGGTATGTTTGTCCTCTTAAACACATACCTGGTTGATATATTGATGAAATGACTTTTATCATGTTTTGATTAATTTTATTCAATGTGTATCTCACACACATAAGCATTAAATGATCAACCCTCCTTATACAATGCATGGTAGAACTTTTTCACAACTTTTCTTACCAGGTTACTTAAGTCATGAAATCTAATTTTCACCGATCCTCATTGGGATTCTTTTAATTTGATCCTCTTTCATGTTGATCCACATTGGGATTCTTTTCACTTCACTTTGGAAAGTGATCCATGATAGGATTCTTTTGTTCATTCACTTGGAATGTATTACTTTGTTCATTTATCCAATTTTTGGATGTGTTCCACATTTGGAATCGTTTGGATCATGACATCTGCACTATGTGCAAGTTTCATCAGGTCTTTGCTCAGCAAAAAAGAAGATGAAACATGATGTGGTGAAAGAGATTCATAAAGTATCATTGCCTGGTGTGTTTAGGCTACTACACACACATGCATTCAGATAAGCCAATACATACCTGTACTTTGTGATGAGTGTTTCATACTTAAATATGTCTTTAATTCATCACTGCATATATCTTTTCTTCCAAGTTGAGCCTACCAACATATCTGGTAAGTCATTTCAGTCTTTTACATTTTGAAATTAAGCACAGTGAATGATATAACGACTATAATTATATCATTTCCCGAGAATTCTTTTCTTCATAAAACTTGATTTCTCTTTGTGGTTTTTCTGATGTTTTAAATTGTTTTTGATGTTTTTCATAGTTTTTACTCAATGTAGTCATGCCAATTGACTGAACCAGAAATTCAAACCTACTAGGTCAAATGCCTTGGTAAACAATCAACTAATTGATTTTCTATTGGTACTTGAATCAATTTGATTAATCCTTTTTCAGCATAGTCTCTCAAAAAATGATATCTAATTTCAATATTTTTTGTTTTTAAGTGCTGACCTGGATTATTAGTTATAAAGACAACAGCTGTGTTGTCAATAGAAATTGGTGTATGCAAAAAGTTAAAACCATAATCAGCATCTGGTTTTGAATCCAGAGAACTTGAGAGAAACATGCTGATGCAGCAATATACTCATCTTTTGTTGTGGACACAGACACATTTGTCTGCTTCTTGCATTGTCGATACTAGTCTGGGACAAGAAATTGACAACCGCCAGAAGTGGATTTTCTGTTGAAGTTGCATCCTCCATAATCACTGTCTGTGTAGGCATAGAGATTAAATTCTCCTTCTTTGGATACCATAATCCAAGAGCTGGTTTTCCCTTCAGATATCTGAATATCCTCTTGACTGCGTTCACATATGATTCTTTTGGATCAGGTTGATATCTAACACACACACAAACACCAAACATAATGTCAGGCCTACTGGCTATAAGATACATAAGTGAACCTATCATTGATCGATAGTGAGTTTGATCCACTGATTTGCCCTCAGGGTTAGGCCCAATCTTCACTTTAGTATCTATAGGAGTTCTGATAGACTGACAGTCAGCAAAGTGGAATTTCTTCAGCATGGTTTCTACATATTTTGATTGATTGATGAAGATTCCATCTGCTGTTTGCTGGACTTGCACCCCTAGAAAGAATGTGAGTTCCCCCATAGCACTCATTTGGAACTTTGAATGCATAAGATCTTCAAATTCTTTGTAGAGTTGCTTGTTTGTCGAACCAAATATATGTCATCCACGTAGATCTGGACTAACAACATGTCTTTTCCTCATATTCTTCTGAAGAGAGTCTGATCAATCTTTCCTCTTTCATACCCATGTTCAAGAAGAAAGGATGATAGAGTCTCATACCACTTTCTTGGAGCTTAATGAGACCATACAGAGCTTTGTCAAGCTTGTACACTCTGTGAGGGAAATCTGGATCTTCAAAGCCAGGTGGTTGACTTACATAGACTTCTTCACAATCTTTCCATACAAGAAGGCACACTTTACATCCATTTGATAAACAGTAAACTTCATGGACGCAGAATATGCAGAAAGATTCTGATTGCTTCTAGTCTGGCAATAGGAGCAAACACTTCGTCGTAGTCAATTCCTTCCTCTTGGGTGTATCCCTGTGCCATTAGTCTTGCTTTATTTCTGATGACTATCCCTTTATCATCAGTCTTGTTCCTGTACAGCCATCTGGTACCGATAGGGTATTGTCCTTCGGAAGATCTACCAGCTGCCATACTTTTTGTTTCTTGAATTGGAGCAATTCTTCCTGCATCGTCTTAAAGAGCCTCTTGATGTTTTTGGGTACTGTTTGACATAGAAAGTAGGAGAAAAATAGATGTTTGCAATACTAGACTTGCTTCTTGTCACCCTCTCATTAAGATCACCAATAATGGTTTCAACTGGATGATTCTTGTGTATTCTTGTGGTTGGAATGGTGTCGCCAACAATAGTTACATCAACATTGGAGACATTCAGTTTATTATGGTTAGAGGCACAATCATCTTGTATTGTTGTTGAATTATGAAGATTGTCAACTTCTGTATCAATAACTGCTACATCTTCAGCAGCACTGAGGTTGCTTGCATCATTTGAAGTACCTTGAGTTTCTTCTGGATGAGAAGTCTGTTTTTGATTTCTGTTCTCATGTAACAAGTAATTGAGTGAGATGGTACCAGGCTGGGACCTTCTTCAGAAGAAACACTGAGGTTTTGTGACAAGTGTATGATGAGATCAGCTTGAAGAGGAACTTCTTCATTCATATGTTCATCAGATGTTGGTGGAATCAATGGATAATTATCTCTTCTTTCTATAGTTGATGAAGTGGCACTTGAATGTATATTTCCTGCATTAGACAGTGAAATTGGTCAAATGATTTAGTAAATGTGTCAATATCAAACAACCAATCAGGACCATTTGTAGATTTGGGAAACAAATGTTCTTTGAATTGAATATTTGTAGATTCATCAATAATGTTCAGTCTAGGATTGAACACTCTATAAGGATTTGAGACAGAGGAATAACCTACAAAAATCCTTCATCAGACTTAGATGAAAATTTTCCTAAATGATCACGGTGTTTAATATGGACTGACAACCAAATGATTTAATGAATCCAATAAATGGTTTCCTATGAAATATCAGTTCATAAGGTGTCATGTTACTTTCTTTAACAATCAGAGTTCGCTTTTGCGCAAAGCACGATGTGTTAACTGCTTCTGCCTAGAAGGTGATTGGCAGTTTAGCATCGGCTAGCATTGTTCTTGCTGCTTCAATTAGTGTTCTATTTTGCCTTTCAGCTACCCCATTTTGTTGAGGAGTTCTAGATGCACTAAATTGATGAGCAATGCCTTTGGTTGCACAAAAGAACTCATTTCATTTTTGAACTATGTACCATTATCACTTCTTATTATTTTGACTTTGAGATCAAGTTGATTTTCAATTTTAGTGATAAATTCTTGAATGATTTGGATGCTTCATTTTTATGAAGTAGAAGAACACCCATGTGAATCGAGAAAATTCATCAATGATCGCTAAACAATATTGTTTCTTTCCCATACTCATTACATGAGTTGGTCCAAAAAGATCCATGTGAAGTAACTTCAATAGAGTTTCTTAGTGTTCACCAGCTTGGTTTTGTGAGACGATTTGTGTTGTTTTCCTTTGAGGCACGCGAGCATTGATCAATAAAATTGAATTCCTTTTTAGGAAGACCAATTACATGGTTTCCTTTGACTAACTTGTTCATATTTTTAAAGTTAGTGTGCCCCAAATGTCTATGCCAAAGCTGTGTCTCATCAAATGATGCTTTAGACAAAAGACATGTTTCTTCCTTAGATGATGCATATAATAGGTTTAAGACATATGTATTATTCTTCCTCGGAGTCTTTAACACAACCCATTCTTTAGGAATATGAAATCCGGGTTTCAGAATGTAGCAGTGAGTGTCTGTAAAGTGAGTGGAATATTTTTTTGTCGTAGATCTAAGACACGCTTAGCAGATTGAAATTCAGTTGTTCATAGTAATTCACTCTGTCAAAGCTTAGCATCCCATTTGTCACAGATCCTTCTCTTGTAATCCTACCACCTTTTGAATCTCCACCGAATGCCACATTAGTTCCTTGTATGTACTTGAAATCATGAAGGAGGAACGAACTCTCCAGTCATGTCGGGAGCATCCACTGTCTACTATACCATAGGCTATTAGACCTGTGTGGATGAACCTACAAACAAGAAAAACTAATTAGAATAAGGAACCCAAGCCATGATGGTCTTGGGTTTCCCGTTCCTATTCAAGATAGTCACCTCCTGGTATTTCCCTCTAGAGTGATTATTAGATGGAGGTGACTTGGGAGACTTTTAGTAATGAATTGGTCGAGTCATCTCATCAATACTCTACTAAGGATTCAGATGAATAATGAAATCGTTCGTCTCTATTTCTTTGTAAAAATTTAGCCCAAGTTTCATTATCAAAGTTGGTTTTTGCTTAGAAAGGTCAAGTTTGTGTTTCATTGTGCGATGATTTCTTTGACCCTTCCTTAAATCCTTCAAGTTATTTCTGTCAATTGTTGATCTAGGTGTCCTAGATTGAGTATTATGAAGATGAGGTTTGACATAATGCATCACAGTAGATGCTTTTGAGATGGGCTTGTGGTGGAATTTCACCCCTTCTTCGATGAAAAGTAACAATCAGATGTATTGTGATTATTCATGTCACAGATTGAACAATACTTGTTGAAATAGCATTTTTGTGGTGGAGTGATTGTTCATATCACAGATAGAACAATATTGATTGAAGAAGCATTTATCTATCTTGTGATTGAACATGTCACAAATATCATAATACATTTGTTTGTTTCTTGAATCAAAATTTTCTTTTTATGACTCAACTGATACTTTCTTTTGATGAGTCACTTTCTTTTCTATAGGTGATGAATTAGAATCAGCCCTTTTAGTAGATTGTTTCACAACACTACTTTTATTCAGTTGTCTGGGCTGTTTCTGTTTCTTCAACCTACTTCTCACCTCTTTCTCAAACTGGTCAACGTGTTCTTTGTTACAGATATCAAACCCAACTCCCTGCCTTAATTTTGATGACTGAGGGTTTGATGAAGTTTTATGTGTTGAACTCAGTTTTACAGTTGGTTTCTTTTTCAGTGAAACCTTTTTTGATTTGCTTGAATTTTATGGAGATACAATCTCATATCAGAACTACTCTCAGCAGTGGGTTTTACTGATTTGACATATTTCTTTTTGCCTTGTAAATAGATGGTATGAATTTTATAAAAGGTACAATTGCTTTTATAGGGCTTGATGGTTTCATGACATTCACTGTCTTGTCTGAGCACTCTTTGATTTTGATTGGGTATCCTAACTTGATTTTATCCTCATTGGTTTCAAAATAAACATCAGGTTTGTTTTGAGGATTTGTCACTTGTTTCACTACTGATTTAGGTTCCATAGTTTTAGGTTCAATTGATTCAGAGAGTGATACAGAGTCAGGCATGACAGTGTAATTGTCATTGTATGGTGGAGGACATGAATTATAGCCAATCCCTGACATGTCCTTTGATCCTTTTGTGAATCCAACATTTCTTGCAGCTTGACTGAAGACATTTGAAACTTTTCAAGTTTCACTTCAGTCATAGATTGTTGAGCTTTAGCTTGAGCTAACTTTTCATTAAGTAGCTCATTTTCAGCTGCAAGATTGTATTTCTCACCATGCAATTTTTCTATGTTAGAAATGAGAGATTTGATTTTGATTTCAAAACTTTTTAGTTCTCTCTTCATCATTTCTGACTTCACCTTTTCTTCTTTAATTTTATCTGCCAGTTTATGATTGTGTTCACTATACTCTTGTAATTCATTTATGCATTTCTCATTACAAAGGTTTTTTTACCTCAGTAGGCATTGAAGATGGTCCATCATCGATGTGAGCCATAAGAGCATGATTCTGGAATTGAGGCTTGACTTCCTCAGCATACACACTCCAGTCATATCCCATTTTGTTTGATCACAGGGCACTGGCAGAAGGCTAACTGCTTGCATGGGCTTGATTAGTCAGCTGTGGTTGATTCTGGTATGTTTGTTGATGATAAGAATGATGGTACTGTTGTTGTTGATTGTTTGAGTGATAGATTGAATTGGGCTGTGATGATGATTGACCTGGAGAGTTCCTTGAATGGTTTCTTTTAGGAGCATTGCACTCTCTTGAGAAATGGCCAGTCATGCACAGTTGAAGCATTTTACCTTGGATTTGTCATATCAAGTTTTGTGTTCTCATTCAGGCTCATTTTCTTCCTTTTCTGAAGAATTTCTTTGCTCTCATGGCAATCATTGCCATTTGCCACTGTAGATCCATCTCCTCAACATCATCAGATCTAATTCTTCTAGATCTTCTTGTTATTAGCGGCATAAGTGAGTCTTCCCCCCAGATATGCTTCAAAACTTGCAACAAAGGCATTATAAGTTGCCTTTTGCTCTTCTAATTTTAAGTCTTCTGGAGAGATTGGAGGAGCAGTGGAGACTTTTGGCGCTTGAGTTGAAGTTGAGGGGTGATTGAATGGTGGAGATGCGATGAACCCAGTATTGTTCATTTGATCTCTTGATGAGATGAAGTCATCTTCCTCTGTGATGAAAGCATTTTCAACAAAATATGATTCTGAAGGGAATTTGTAGGCTTCAATCACTCTTGGTCCACTCAGATTTCTGCTTCGTTCATCAAGTTCCAAAGCTTCAATCTTTGCTATCATAATGTCTAGAGTTGTACTCTCAAGATCAAGAGTATTTTTCAGTATTGTGACATTTTGCTTCTAGCTTTCAGGTAGACTATGAAGCATTTTCTTGTTAAGTTCTTTAATGTTGTATGAAACACCCATAATTTCCAAGTCATTGACCAACTGTACAAATCTGTGCAGTTGTTTTGATATGGATTCTCCTTTGGTGTGATGGAAGGTTTCATACTGATTGACCAGCTTGTCTTTGTTAATGTCAGCAACTTCACTACTACCTTCACACATAATTTTGAGAGCATCCCAAACAGCTTTAGCAGTTCCATATTTTTCCAATCTTTTCAACACATCCATTTTGAGTGCTTGAGTCAAAATGGAGTATGCTTTGAGTTCAATTTTGATTTTCTTATAGTCATCTTCATCCAGAGTTAAGTCTTCAATTGGTATTCCAGCAGTCTTGTATAGTGCAGTTGAGCTGTTGATAGAGTAACAGGAATATGTGGACCCTTACATATTGAGATCCAAAATTAGGATCTACACCTGTGATATAATTTCTAAACCGTATTCTCCATTGTTTAAACTCAGATTTGTGTTTAAGCATGGGAGGTTTAGGTGTATGACCTAATTCAGAGTAACTGTTAGAATCCCTGTTGATTTGGGTAAGTATAGATTTAGTTGATTTTAAGATTGATTATGTTTGATGAGTCCAACTTGTTCAACCAGTTCTGTTGAGGTTCAGAATGAGTGTTCTTGCTGTTTGACAGGAGTATTTTCGCTGTTTGCTAAGTAGAGATGATAATATCTACTACTAGCAACTTGATTATCAGATCAATCGAGTTCTATTCAGTCTGTGCGCAGATCTGAAAGAGAATCGAGAGCCAAAGCTCTGATACCAATTGACTGTGTTGAGTAAGAGTGATATTCTTACTGAGAATCGAATATGATAATCAAGTCAATGATTGAGTGGCGGAAACAAACAATCAAAGAACATTCAAGCAAGAAAATTACTCATAAATGTTGTTTGTATTGATATATGAAAGTTGATAAGTTACAGAGAATAATTACAACAAAAATTCTCTATCTATCAGCCGTCACCTCAGTACGAGGTTAACTATTCTATTTATAGACAGACAAGATGCCTTTACAAAATGACTAAAATACCCCTGATCTATTACATCAAAAAATAGTCTAAGTCTTGATCCGCATCTCATCTTGGACTTGTGGGATTTCAGCTGAGCAATCATCAAGTCACCCATTGAGTTGGCATGTATGATCTTTTCAGGGTGCAACATAAGTGTTTATGGCGTTCTTGATGCATCCACCACACTAAATCTTAAAAAATATCCCATGAATTATCAAAACTACCTATTGTGTACATTATTCATAAAACACTTAAACATGTTTGTACACTTGTGGCATACTATGTACTAGAATTATTACATTATATTGAAGTATGTGACCTAATATAATGCTTGTGTCTGATGTGCAAAAGTCTTCCTTTAAGACCATGGTTTTTCGATCAGTGAATTTCTGTTCTGGTGATAACAATCTCACATATAAAAAACTACAAAACATAAGCAAAAAGAAAACTAAAAAAGAGCCAACAACGTGAGGATCCTGAAACCTTAGTAATAACAAAAAACCTTAGTAATATATCGAAAAAGTAAAATTCTAACTTAAAGCCATAAGCTAAACTAAAAAAATGTTAAGCGAAGTAAGAAAAATGTTTAGCGGGTTCTCGTTTTTATCTGCTGCATGCATATACATTTATTTATACAAGTTATTTGATGTTTGTCAACATAATATCATTTAAAAAAAGAAAAACAAAACACCCATGAAAGAGGAAATCTAGAAACTAATCTAAATTAAGAGATATTAACTTATAATTTGATCATCGAATTTAATAACCTGGAGTTCTTCATAGCACTCTATCGTCAATTATTGTTCGGCTACATCGCCAGTCCTGCCAGAAAAAAGCATAGATGCAGGTCTAACATATATGTTCAAATCACTACCGGTAGTTTTTAACCCAATGACATCTTTATTCTCATAAATGAATCTCTAAGACTCGAATGTCCACAATATTATAATCAAACATTTTTGTTAGGCATCGTATAACCAATATACGATTACTAGGATATTGATAGTCGTTCCGTTTTACTCGTTTTATCTTGGGGATAGATCAGGCCATGTCAGCTTTCTCATTTAACGCAATTAATCAAATTTTTGCAGAATGTTGTCCCAGGATTTCCCTGTTTTCCTTTTTTAAATTAATCAAAATTTTAATAATAAACTATTTCCATATTAACGAAATTACACAAAAAGCATAAAAATAATAAAGATAAACAATAGTATATGAATTTATTGTGAGAATTTAACTAACTATCAAA
The DNA here is from genome assembly GCA_025506515.1 of Flaveria trinervia. Classification (NCBI taxonomy): domain Eukaryota; kingdom Viridiplantae; phylum Streptophyta; class Magnoliopsida; order Asterales; family Asteraceae; genus Flaveria; species Flaveria trinervia. The sequence goes on along the minus strand of CM046452.1, from coordinate 50,479,517 downwards.
TAACTTTATATTTTTGTTTGATACGTCAGTAAATTTTACTGTATATAAAAAAATTTAAAACAAATATGACTATATTTTATGCAAATTATATTAAAATATTGGTTCCATTTGTGTTTCACTAAAAATTCAAATAATATTTTTGAAGAGAGGTAAGCATCAAACGAATAAAAGACCTATAAGAAAGAATTAAAGCTTACATTCTCACAAACCAACATTTAATTCGCTTCATCACCGGTGAACTCCAGTGAATCATCAGGTCGAGACTTTTTTCTACACCTTGGTTCAAGGGTTGTATTCACACCTGCGGGCTAGGTTTTCCCCACCCTCCCCCGAGTTAACTCTGTTTCCTTTTTATATTACAACATATACAATAACCTAGTCTCTAGACGTCAAAAATGAAAAGTATTATTAGAACACTAAAATACACCTTACTTGTAAGGCCAAAGAACCTTATAGTTGGTCATTCACAACATATCAAATATTTAAAGCTTTGGATCCATGCCCCTTTCTTATAAGCCCAACAGCGTACTTATAAAACTAATATGCATACAAATGTCAGCTTCTCTAATTGAATTCTAGGTTTACTTTATAAGATAATCTTTTAGTGAGATATCGTTAACTTTACCATTCCAATGTAGTCATCACAAGAACAAACGTTTACTATAAACAGACTGTCACTTTATCAATACTTTTTCATTATAGCTTTTCGCTTGTTTATTATCTACTACTCTTTTTTATCCGTGTAATCCCCAGTTACTATGCCTCAGGAGCTGGATAAGGGACAGACTCCTGCTTGTGATGAACACAAAACTTTAATTTGACCATGCTTGTGACAAACACAAGACTTTACTTTAATAATGTTTGTGATCAAAACAAGACTTTACTTTATCGACGATAAAACAACAAATGCAACTTTCCTTTATCCTTTGCTTGCAAGACTTTACTTTAGCAATGGTACATTGTTATGAGCTCAATAACATTTCTTTAGTCCATATATTTATGTTCCTCAACAAAAGAATACAAACAATATAACCGACCCTCCATGGGACAGTGGGGCAGGGGGTGGGGGTGGGGGTTGGGGGCCGCAACCCTTTATAGCAGGGTTCTAGGGGTAGCAGCTCCTAGTAGGGTCAAAGGGGAATTGCCCCTGGCTGGGGGCGGTCTGCATATAACTTAACACACAAACATGTCAGTTTCTACATAGTTTCAATAGTAGTTCGATGGAATTCCCTAGATTCACTATATCTATTGGTCTACATATGCACTAGTGAAATTATCAGCGTAACTATAGTTTCGCCGTAAAGAGTTTGTCTTAATTTGACCGTAAGAACTATTAGTTTTGCTAGACGTATAAAAATGACAAACTAGCTCGTTTTTAACCCAAAATCTCAAGTTTTTACGTCCAAACCCTTAGTTTTCATCCATGAAACTATATCTAAGCTTTCTACACCATTTCATACAATGTGAGTTTTATGTGATTCTTTATAACTTGCCAAAACCCTAAAATCCAGATTTTTTCTAAAGAGGTGTAAGGCTCCGTTCCCGGGACGCTTACAGCTGGCCAATCATTGCTCACAAAACATGCAATTACATTTAACTTTCGTAAAAACATCGCAACGGAACATTAAAATAACTTTTCTGTTCATTAAAAGTGCTTTTGCAAATTAATACAATCATTCATTACACATTTCTATTTGTTTGCATTACAATACAAAAACAGTAACAAAAGAATGCCATCCAAAATACCAAGTAGCTGCCCTGCGCCATCCTCAGCAATGCTCACCTGCCAACTGGAAAAATGCATAAAAAGTCAGCGTTGCTGAGTGAGTTCTAGTTTCAAAATAAAACATACTTTACTTTCATTAAAACAATTCTTTACTTTCTTTCAAATCATACTATACTTTCGTACATGATCACACATCGTACGTACACATAGATAATATCATTATTATCTTCCATTACGTTCATTACATACTTTTATTAACTCTTTCTTCTTTACCAAATTCTTTAACACTATCTGGATCAGTGTCATCAACTATGCCCTGAACAAATGGAGTATTGGGCCAAAGTTCATATTTGACTTCCACACTACACATAGCCTGGCACCAGCTCCAGGGTAAGCGACAAAGATCCCAACTACATTCCTCACCCCCAGCATTGTGCATAACTATGGTAACCCCTACATACTACACCCCCATATCATGCATAACTCGGGTAACCATTACAGACTACACCCCCAACATCATGCATAACTCGGGTAACCATTACATACTACACCTCCAACATTATGCATAACGCGGGTAACCATTGCATACTACACTCCCAACATTATGCACAACACGGGTAACCATTGCATGCTACACCCCCAACATTATGCATAACGCAAGTAACCATTGTATACTACACCCCCAACATTATGCATTACGCGGTAACCATTGTACACCATGTACCACACCGTTGGTCAGTCACAAAGACTGAAACCCCTACGTGTATCCTTAAGGGTTAGCTAAACTGCACATAGTTGAGCTTACAACATTTTATAGTCGTGCACCTCCGTACATATTGCTTGCAAGCCTTTCCATACTTTCTCCTTTATTAATGAATGCATTCTAACATTATGTTCATCTTTTCATTATCTTCCACTTTACATTACATAATACATTATCATTTCTTTCACAACTATAACACGTAAAGTCACGGAAAAGATATAACATACATAATAGGAACATAAACATAATCACACAAAGCATCGCCATACAAGACATCACATACATACATAACATACATCATACATACCATCATGCATAAATATCATTCATCATACATCAACAACATGCCTATCATCAACCATAACATCAAAGGTCAAAACCTACATCTGCACTTTCCCCGAAAGTCAGATAATAAACTCTGTTCATTCGGGCGTATGGACCCTATTCAGTTGCATGGCCTTCCATGCGTATGAGAACACCAAGGCGAATGGACTCTATGGGTGATTGAACACTTAGACGTATGGACATCCAGTCGCATAGCCTCCAGTCGCATGACTCTCATGCGTATGAACCTCAGTCGCATGGTATTAGGGCGCATGGACTTCAGCCGCATGACCTTCATCCACATTTCCTTCAGTCGCATGGCACTCATCCGCATTTCCTTCAATCGCAGGGCCCACATGCGTATGAATCTCAGTTGCATGGCATTCGTGCGTATGGACTACAGTCGCATGCCTTTCGGCCGTATGGCCTCCAGTCACCTACCAATCGGTCTCCTGGCTTCCAGTCTCATAGCCCTAGCTGGTGCAAAATACAGTTCATCCCGAACCCAGTCTGCGGTTTTCGGCCTCCAAACCCTCTCAAACCTGTTCTAATCTCAAATAAACCATCCTAAACCTTAGGAATGCATACCACAACACCATCCAAGCACAACCAAGCCCGAAATCAAACCCCACACGAATCATACACATACACATAGGGGTTTTACACCTAAAATACCAAAAACGATTTGCCATGTGTTCCAGCCCCAAAATCAGTTGAAAACGTGTAAGAGAGGAGTCCTATAACTCACCTTGAAAGCCTCTACGGGTAAAGCTTCTCACAAACCTGCTTGCCTTCGACTTTTGCACCTCGATTCTTCCAAAACCCAAAGTTTTGCCCTTTCTCCCTTCTTCCTCCCTCTTGGCCGATTGAATGTGAATAGGAGAGGGGTGTGGGCAACCATGCCCTTTTATACACCCACTCTTCCAAAATTTTCCCATTTTGGCATGTTTGGTACCTCGACTTTGGACTTTATTTCTTTTCTTTCTCTTTTTCTTCTTTCTTTGGCTTCAAGGGAAATAACCGGACATTATAAGAGGTGTTTTGATGATGATTTTTACATGGATTTCTTGTTCTTTTCTTAATATTTGATGCACCAATTCTTAAACTTCAATCCTTGATTTAATTAAACATCAATTCTTTTATTTTCCTCCATTTTCTCCCTTTATCTTTCTCTAGAATGTTAGTGGCTTGGGTTGCAATGAACGAAGAATGTTGTGATTATGGGTATTTAATGTGTGGTTATATGGCCTTAAACCTTAGCTCATAAGGTAATTTGGCCCATAATCTTTTTTCTTGTTTTAATATATAATCCCAACTTAACCATTATTACTAAGTTGCTTAATTCGACAATCTAGGGCATGACATTACATGTCACAGCCCAACCGATGGCATAATCATTAGTGCGGACGAATATGAATCGATTGCTTATAACACATGGTAGTAAACGTGTTAAATTATATTAAACATGATTTTCATTAAATAAAAGTATCAAATAATAAATTACAATTAATAATAACATAATGAGCTTATAGAAGTTCACTAATCTACATTCGTGAAATCATGTGAAAAAAATACCAAATCAACTAACAGATTAGAGATGAGTAAACACAAGTTTTAATACATATATAGATTAATTAAAATGATTGAAAACAATTTAGTTCACATGGTAATGTCAAAACTTATAATGCAATAGTGTAAAATAAAAGATAAACCAATACAATCAAACCTAATGATTGAATTGACTAGGTTCGTAGACGAATTGAAATAGAATGTATGATTGCGGTTTTAATCACCACGAAATAAACAAATGAGTGAGTTTGTTAAACCAATAGATCTATCATTATTACCATGTTTGCATGAATTAATAATTGTTAATAATCTATTTTATCTAACTATGCACACAAAATTACAAGTAACAATATAGCATGTCTTGAATTGAATATGAATATAGAATAACAATTGTTTTGTATACGTGTCATATGATATCTCCACATAATTAACATATAAAAATATGCAATAAATACTTACTTTGATAAATAAATAATAACAATGCCAGATTAGACACCAATACTACCCATAAGTTAATTTATGAAACGGTGCCCTATGTTCTAGTTAAAATGATTAAGGACTAGATAGAATCTAGGTTTCAGAAATTTGGATTTAACAAATGATTTTAAAGTAATATGATGAATTTATTAGGCTTCATAAATTAAATAAATAAATTCTATTATTATATTTGAAAAAAATAGATAAATAATGAACTTGAATTATTAAATATCATTTGATTATTTGATTTATGATGAATGTGGTTTGAGTATTATAACATGGGAAAATGAAATAATTAATTAATTATTTTTTTAATTGATTGGATTGTTTAAATGACTTTGAAGTAATTTAGGTTGGATTTAAAATCATTTTATAAAGGTTTTAGAGCTTTTATAATGATTTTATATTGTTAAACCTTTGAAAAAAATAGGAAACTAAAACAATTTCGAATCTCAGGTTTTTAAATAAAATGTCTAGAAAAAATATGATTAACAAAATAATTTTTATACAATTTTAAGGCTATTAGTAAATTAGGTAATATATAATATTTTTATTCTTTAAAAGATAATGGAATGTAAAACTTATGTCTATTAAAATTTTCAAAAATAATTAATAATTTTTTTAAATGGTATTAGTTAATTTTTATATTACTTGAATAATAAAATAATAATTCTTTGTAATTAAATAATAAAGAAAACTGATATTAAAAATAATATGTAGGTGGCTCGGTTCGAACCGAATTCTCTCCTACAACTATGAGAGTGAAACCAACAAGTCAAACCCAGTAATCTGATTTAGGTTGGATTTATATGGACGAAATAGGTTATATATAGAAATCATCTAATTCTCAATAACCCTAGAATCAGATTCATCAAATTGAACATTAATTTGAAGTCAATGTAGGATTTTAATTCCCTACATAATAACAAGTGTGTGGGTTTATAGAATTACCTAAATGATAATTGAATCAATGATACAAGAAGAATAAATAGTCAAAACTAAGGTGGATCCGGTTCGAGATGAAATTGTTGATGATAATCAAATTAATCACGTTTGAATATTCTTTAGAGTGATTTAAAAGAAAAGCCCCTTATGAGTTTCAATTATGGTGGTTTGGGAAGATGATTTCTATTGGGTTGTAGTTCGTTAGGTCTTTGGGTTCAATTGACAATGGTGTGTGTGTTTCAAAAAAATAAAACTTTAAAGAGTTTTAATAGATTGACTAGAGGGTTTCCCCTCCATTATATAGCAACGATTACAAAAGATTCGATTAAACAAGTTTAGCTTTAATTTGGTTGTTTTACTTAGGTCATGAATGTTTTATATGTTATCTGAGTAAATCGGTAGAATAGTTATGATCACAATGACCAAAAATATGTTTCTTGTCAATGTTTTTGATCTTTTGATCGAGTTTAGAAGTGAAACCATGCACTTTTGAACGGGAAGAGTTTGGTTTCGGTTAAACAAATATAATAGATGTTCTAAACAAATTAACACAAGTACAAGATTCGAAACTTTATTGCAAATGAGACAAGACATTTTAATTGGGTCTTAATTAAAGATTTTTTAGGTATTGATGTCTACAACAGGCATGCCAGAGAGTAGCTGGAGTTCGGTAGGTCGAGAGGGGGGGGGGGGGGGCGGTCTGGGTGTTTTAAATGGATTTTTTTACACTCTAGTCCCTGGCTTTTTAAATGTTATTACTTTATGTAAAAATGTTTCTAATCAAATTTAAAAGAATTACTCTTTAACTCGTGGAATTATAAAACCTTAATTTTGAAAAATAAGTCAAATTATTTATTTAGCTTCATAATCCATATAAATATTATAAAATTTTGTAAATTAATTATTTAAAATGATTAAATTTCACTATTATTAATAACCCTTACTATAAAAATTTATTTAATAAATTATAATATTTTGAATCAAATAAATAAAATGATTATTGTATTTGTAAAACTAAAATAAATAAAATGACTTAAATAATGAATTTGATGTCCCTAAATAAACCAAACGGGGCTAGGTTTAATGTTTGAAATAGGTCAAATATTATAGTCTCACTTTCTTTAGGAAATTTCATGCCAAAATTTGATCACGAGTAGGCTAATTCAATGATATGAGGAAACTTTGATTTCATTTCATGTTCTCAAGTAAACTTCGGGGATTGTTTAAACTCAATGAGTTTTGACTATAGGAATTTGGCTTCGCTTGAGTTTTCAAAATTCACGATTTCATAGGTTTCTTGACAAATCGATACAACCATCTATTTTATTGGGCTTCTGGCTAACAAGCTTTTGTATTTCAGACGGTACAAGATGATAGGAAGTTTTGTCACGTATTACTACGGGGCACAAAATCAATACAAACTTTTAGATAAATTGTATAAAGATTTTATATAGTTAAACATTTAAAAAAAGAAAATAGGAAAATTATATGATTTAGAATTTCAGAAACTTAAATAAAGATGTCTAGAAGAAATATGATTACAAAATAATTTATTTACAATATTAAGGCTTATAAGTAATTGATAATATTTATAATATTTTTATTCTATAAAAGATAATTGAATGTAAAAATTATGTCTATAAAATATATCAAAAATTAATTAATAAATTTTGAAATGGTATTAGTTAATTTTTATACTAATGGAATAATATAATAATATTTTTTTTAATTAAATAATAAATAAAACAAATTTTAGAAATAATATGGGGGAGGCATGGTTTGAACCCAATTGTCTCCTACAAACAGTGAGAGTGAAAACTAGTGGGTCAAAGCCTGTAATCTTATTTATGTTGGACTTATATTGACTAAATAGGTTATTATAGAAATATCCTAAATCTCAAGAAACTTAGAATCGGATTGATCAAATTGAACATCAATTTGAGGTTAATAATCAAATTGAATAAGGGGCTTTAATTCCCCACATTATAACGAGTGTGAGAGTGTATGGAATTACCTAAATGATAATTGAATCAATGATGCAAGAAGAATATTCCCAACTAAGGTGGATCTGGTTCGAGATGAAATTTTTGATGATTATCAAATTAATCGCGTTTGAATATTCTGTGTGAATATTCTGAGAGTGATTTAGAACAAAAGCCCCTTATGAGTTTTAATTAAGGTGGCTTGGGAAGATGATTTCTATTGGGTTGCAGTACATCGGGTCTTCGGATTCAATTGACAAAAGGGTGTGCGTTTCATAAAAAATGAGACTTTGTAGAGTTTTAAAAGATTGACTAGAGGGTTTCTCCTCCATTATATAGCAACAATTACAACAAATTTGACTAAACGAGTTTTATCTTTGATTAGGTTGTTTCACTTAGGTCTAGAATGTTTTATACATTATTCGACTAAATTGCTATAATAGTTATGATCGCATTGACCAAAACTACGTTTCTTGTCAATGTATTTGATCCTTTATCGAGTTTAGAAGTGAAACCATGCAATTTGAATTGGAAAAGTTCAGTTTTGGTTAAATAAATATAATAGTTGTTCTAAATAAACTAACACAAGTATAAGATTCGGAACTTGATTGCGAATAAGACAAGACAGTTTAAAACGTTATAATTTTATGTAATATTGTTTGTAATAAAATTTCAAAGAATTACACTTTTACCCCTAGAATTATAAAACCTTAATTTTTAAAAATAAGTCAAATTATTTAATTAGCTTCATAATCTTTAAAAATATTATAAAACTTAGTAAGTTAATTATTTAAAATGATTAAACTTCATAATATTAATAACCCTAATTTTAAGAATTTATCATATAAATTATATTATTTTGAATCTAAAAATAAAATGATTATAGTATTTGAAATACTAAAATAATAAAATTACTGAAATAATGAATTTGATTTACCCAAATAACACAAATAGGTTTGGGTTTACAGTTTAAAATGGGTCAAATGTTATAGTCACACTTTCTTTAGGAAATTTCATCCCAAAATTTAGTCATGAGTAGGTTGATTCAACGATATGAGAAAACTTTGATTTCATTTCTTATAAAGTAAACTTCAAGGATCGTTTAAACTCAATGAGTTTTGACTATAGTAATTTAGCTTCACTTGGGTTTTCAAAATTAATGATTTCATGGGTTCTGACAAACTTGATACATCCATCAATTTCATTGGACTTTTGACAAACAAGCTTTTGCATTTATGACGGTGCAAGATGATAGAAATGTTTTGTCAGGTATTAGTACGAGGCACAAAATTAATACAAATTTGACTTGATGAACATAAGTAAGATGTAAAAAATATAGTTTTGGCACTAACAAGCAATGACATAAAATCTAATGATACAAACTTTTATTAGCATTGATATTAATTAATACTAAAGCTTATTGGTTATTATTAGGAACGTCACATTCACTAGATCATTATTGTTTTGAGCTAGGTCGGCATTGATGTTAATAGCACACCATTGAGTCGTAGTAAAAATGTTGACAAGTTTAGGGAATTCATTGTGGAAAAGGTTTGGATCGTCATATTGATACCATGCACGACCATGCATGATTAGAATATGATGTTGAATGACAAAGGAATTAACTAAGCCTTAGTAAGATTCCTAAACGTGTTAAAAGTATGGCCTAAATAACAATAATTGGTGCATTTTTGGAATTGTGCGTAAGAAAGAAGGTGATTCTTGCACTTATTCCATAGCGGGAAAGGTCCAATATATGGTTTCTTTGTTCAGACTTTATTAACAAAAACTAGTGGATGAATTGGTGCGACTTGATTGAATTGAACCATAAGGGTAACCACAATAAAGTTTTGAGACTTAATCTTCCTCTTTTTGTTCTTAGAAGTTTCAGGCTATCTTAATTGGTCGTTTAATGGAAGACTTCTCAATTCCTTCTTACTTCCCTTCCTGTCAATGTTCCAGGTTTGACATGATTATCGGTTAACTAGGAAGCTAATCAGACAATATCTTCCAGGGTTGTAGGATTTCAATCTCACACCCTTCAAATCTATGTTTTACCATGAGGTGTATGAATAAACTAGGATACAAGTCATTAGTTACTCAAACCGACTCTATATATAACATTTAAAGCAAACCTAGAGTTTAAATATATTTAATACATAGCGGAAGTGTTTTGTAAATATTTCAAACCCATATATTAAAATGTAAACTACACAAGACACGCGCCTAAACCAATGTAAGTATATATGCAATAAACCAATTGTAAAACAATGATTGTTCAAATGTAAGGCCCCGTTCCCGGGACCTTTACAGCTGGTCATTCATCGCACATACACATATGTTTTCGTTAACTTAAAGAAAACATTATAGCGAAAACATTAAAACAAACATTCCATTTCATTATAAAGGCTTTTGCAAAATAATACATTATTAACAAATTACAAAATACTTGTTACATTACATCACAAAAGCATTACAAAAATGGATGCCATCCAAAAAGAGCCAAGTAGCCACCTCGTGCCATCCTGAGCAACCTTTACCTGCCAACTAGAAAAACATAAAAGTCAGTGTTGCTGAGTGAGTACTAGTTTTATAAAACATTACATTACCTTTCATTCATCAAAACATTTTCATTACTATCGCACGTGATCACACATCATACATACATCAAGGTAATAATTATTATCTTCATCATCGTTCGTTTCGTAGAATTCACACGTTTCGCACTTTTCATACTTATCGCACTTTTCGTACATTTATTATCTTTCACTTCTATCTAGATCCTGTACTTAACCCCCCTCTGAGCACAAAGCTATATCATCTAGGGTTAAGCAACAAGGACCCCATATCGCACGTATCACACGTATGGAGTAGTCACATAGACTAACTCCCCCTATGTGTGAACCATTAAGGGTTAGCCAAGATCGCACGCTATAAACACATAGTTGAGCTAACAACTCTCAACAAGTTGTGAACCTCCTTTCATTTGCTTGCAAGACTTTTCATTCGTTCATTATGTTCCACTTTCATTATCTTAAATCTTTCACTTCGTTAAGATAATACTGAAGATCATGTATAAGTTGCACTCACCTTAGTTTAGATTATTTACTTTTGATTGTAATAGGTCTTTTGTTAGTTTCTTTTTTGTATGTATTTAGTTTATGTATTTTGGCAGTAGAGCGAAACTGTGAGCGAAACTATAGTTTTGCTCACAGTCAGTTTTGTTGGCGAAACTATAGTTTCGACAGTATAGTTTCGCTGACAGCAAAACTGAAATCCTTTGAGTTGGACATGAAGAGACGGGAATTTAACCAGACCATGATGCTTACATCTGGTTTCTCTTAAAATGCTGCTTTATTATCATCCGGTGCTAGCTCTCAAATACAGAATTCAATTCAAGGAGGAGTTAATGCAAGTAATTTCTCAAGAGGAAATGTTACAGTTGGAAAAGACCAGATTAATTCTAAGGTGAATGTTAAATCTTCAGTTCCATCATAAACAATGGCCCTCTTCGGAATGTTTGTTCATAGTTATGAAGCACTTGTGGCGGGAGAGTTAAAAGGAAAAGGATTGACAATGGAAGACATGTACCAGGTAGATCCTGATGATCTTGAAGAAACTGACATCCAGTGGCAAATGGCAATGTTGACTCTTAGAGCTCGAAGGTTTATGGAGCGTACTGGAAGGAAGAACTTCGGCGGACAAACTTCTAATTCAAAACTGGGATTTGATAAGTCAAAACTGAGATGTTTCAACTGCAAACAATTAGGACATTTCAAACATGAATGTCCATCACCAATTATCACCGATTCCAGCAATTCAGGAGTTCCAAGATTAACAGCTGAGAAGGAGAAGGAAGATATGAATCATAAAAAAGAGACTGCATTGATTTCTAACTTTGTTTGAGTGCTGAGGTTGAGGAAACAAGGACTGAGATAATCATTCTTTGATTGCTGAGCTTGTTGAAGGGAAAGAGAAGGAATATGGTAAAGATGGATTTGACCTTTTCAAGGAATTCAAAGAGGAAGTTGTGTCATCTGTGAATGAGAAAGAAAAGAAAGATACTAGAATGAGGGCAGGTAAATCTGAAGGTCTAAAGCAGGTAGGAAGTTCATGCGTTGGGGAGGAAAAGATTATGATGATGATGCTGCCACCGTTGAGGAAAACAAGTCAAGTACTCCGGTATGCCAATGTGAAAAGGCCTTAGCAGCTGAAAGGATGGTGATGGGACTCCTATATGAGGTAATTCAGGATATATGCTCATCTGCTTGTAGAATAAGATTATTTGGGATTTATAAAGCTAATCAACTATTAATTTATATGGAAAGGATTTAAAATGAATCGATGATGAACTTAAAATCAATGAATCAAAATATTTTGTTAAATTAAATGAGGCTATAAAAGAAAATGATCATTTAAAATGAATCATTTTGGAAAGAAATGTTAAGATTAAGACTTTGACTGAAAGAGTTGCCCTTCCTGAATTTGAAACAAGCAAACTTCAGTCAAAGTTTGACAAATGGACCATATCAGGAATGGAACATGATGATCTATGTAAATCTCAATGGGGAGCTAGGATTAAAACGGGATTGGGTTATGAAAATGTAAAGGTTTATCCTCCGCCTAGTACATACTGTTATTCTCCTATGCCTATTCCTCATCCTTCTAATGATTTAATCAAAACAGATACTGACAGTATGTTTGCAGGTTTAGAGGGTGTTAACTCTGAGCACGTTCGTGAAGACTGCGACTATGGACCAACTAGTGGGCTTGGATGTACTAGTATTAGTAAACCTGATTGTCAGCAGTCTGTTTTAGATCACAAGTCTAGTTTAAATTCTGTTTTTTTTGTAGTTCTCATGTAACAGACTCTGTAGTTTCATGTTCTCATGATGGTTCTATTTCATCCTTTAATTCAGTACATTGTGATGTCTTTTGTTCTGGTGATGATATTGGTGCAATTGATCTTTCTACAAAGTCGACCGAGCAAATTAAAGCTAATTGTTTTGAAAAATTCTTTTCTAATCCTATTCAATCTTTCACTCCATTAAATATGTCTTTATCAAATGAAAGAATTACCACTTCGTCTGAAACTAGCACCAGTGGAACTAGTTCTACTAATACGTCAGACGATCATTCATTTATTTTTGTAAATAATAATTCTTGTTCACATAAACTTCGACCTCGTGGCATGTATAAGACATTTAGTGACATTGATTCTAGCGTATCTAAAGGTGATGAGGAAATTATCATTGATCATATTCCTACCTCATCACATCACAGACCTAGACACAAACCTCACTGTTTCAGATGTGGTCAAGAGGACCATCTTGTCAAGAATTGTCCTACATTGCTTCATGGTCATCTTAATAGGAACTATTTTGGAAATACTTTAACAAAATTGGTTAATAATTTATTTTGCAAAAAATCTAATTCTTCTAAAGATAAAGTTGTTCAATCTTGGGTTCCTATTTCACCTGGTTAATCTGCTCGTTATTTCATTTCAGGAGTCATCCACTAAGATTGTAAACAGTGTGTGGCATGTAGATAGTGGATGCTCCAAACATATGATAGGGTTGAAAGAATTGCTAACCAATTATCGGATTATATTGGAGGATATGTTGCTTTTGCTGGTGATAAAAAGGGTGGAAAGATGATTGGTCAAAGAGAAGTGACCAATGGTTCCTTAACTTTAGAGAAAGTAAACTATGTTCCTGAGCTGGCATTTAATCTTCTGAGTGTTTCTCAGATCTGTGATAAAGACATTCTAGTCTTGTTTAAATCCGATGAATGTCTTAAAATCAGAGATTGATATTCCAGATGATTTGATTCTTATGCGTACTCCAAGAAAACATGACACATATATTCTTGATATGAACTCCATCGAGTCAAAGTCTACTACAACTTGTCTTCTTTCTAAAGCTTCAACCTTTGAGTCTCTTTTATGGCATCGTAGATTGGGCCACGTTAATTTTAAGATAATAAACAAATTAGTCAAAAACAATCTCGTTAGAGGACTCCCTTTAAAAGATTTTTCTGTGAACGAAAAATGTATGGCTTGTGCCAAGGGCAAACAACACAAGAAATCATATAAGCCCAAACTTTAAAACAACATAACTTGTCCTCTCGAGTTGTTACATACTAATTTGTTTGGCCCAATTAGCGTTAAATCTATTGCTAAAAAATCTTTTTGCCTTATTGCTATAGATGATTTCTCAAGATATTCATGGGTGAGATTTCCTGCACACAAAGGAGAGGTTGCTAAAGAATTGCAGAAGTTAATTCTTTCTATCGAGACAATCAGCAAGAGAAAGATTCTGGGTCTGAGAAGTGACAACGACACTGAATTCAAAAATGAGATTCTTGATTCATTCTATGCTCAAAAGGGGATTGTGAGACAGTTTAATGCTGCCAGGACACCTCAATAGAATGGTGTAGCTAAATGAAAGAATCGCACTCTCATTGAAGCCGCACGTACAATGCTGATAGATCTTCGTTACCCAATATTTTTTGGGCTGAAGCCATAAATTATGCTTCATATGTTTTAAACTAAGTGTTGATTGTCAAGGACAAAATGAAGACTCCTTATGAACTTTTTCGTAAGAGAAAACCTCTCATTGACTTCATTCGGCCATTTGGTTGCTCTTGCACTCTTTGACTCTTTTGAATACTCAATCTCAAAAGACAAAGTTCAGTGTCGTGTCTGACGAGTGTTACTTTGTTGGTTACTCTTCTTCTCAAAAGGCCTATCGAGCATATAACAAGAGAACACGTATCATTCAAGAGTCGTTCTATGTTGATTGGCAGGAGTCTAACTCTTCTGATGTTCAATCTGAACCAACATGGTTCTTTGACTCTGATACTGTGTTTAATTCTTTTAATCTTCCAGTTTTCGATGATGATGCATCTATTCCAAATGTTCAAACTAATATTATTTCCTCTACCCCATCTCCTGCTCATTCCACCTCTTTAGCAAATGATGCCATTTCAACTGATGTTGGATCATCTTCTCCATTACTTGATCTGTCACCAACACCTGTTTCTACTTCTCCAATTAATCCTTCTTCACCAACATCTCTTCCTTCATCACCTACATCTATCCCGTCACAACCTATTCCATCCCTCTCACCCTCATCTAATCATTCACAATCTGTGAGCAGAACTTCTCCAAACACCTTTCCTTTAGACACAGACTTCAAAACTTTGAAAGATCATCCTCTTGATAATGTTATTGGATCAATCACTAATGGTGTTCGGACGCAGAGTCAATCAGGTTTGATTAATATCTGCCTATTCTCTTGCTTCACCTCTCAAACTGTCCTGGAAAATGTGCATGCCACTCTACAGGACCCATGCTGGGTGGAGTCAATGCAATTGGAGCTTCAACAATTCAGAAAGCTCAAAGTTTGGACCTTGGTTGACTTGCCTCCCAAAAAATGCCCAATTGGTACAAAATGGGTGTTTAAGAACAAACCGGATGATCGTGGTGTGGTGGTGTGTACAAGTCTAGACTAGTTGTCCAGGGTTTTGCTCAAGAAGAAAGGATTGACTATACTGAAGTCTTCGCTCCAGTCGCCCGTCTTGAAGCAATTAGGATTTTTCTCGCTCATGCTGCTCATAACAGTTCAAGGTCTATCAGATGGATGTCAAGTGTGCTTTCCTTTACGGAGACATTGATGAGGAGATATATATGTGTCAACCACCAGGTTTTGAGGATCCTGATTTTCCCGATAAAGTCTTTAAGCTGGACAAATCTATGTATGGTCTTCATCAGGATCCTAGGATATGGTATGAGACCCTGACCCAGTATCTCTTAAGTAATGGTTTCTCTCGGGGTACCATCGATATGACTCTTTTCAAAAAGGAAGTGAATGATGAAATGCTGTTTGTCCAAGTTTATGTCAATGATAATATCTTTGGCTCCACCAATTCACTGTTATGTCGAGAGTTTGAAGAAGTGATGCACAATCGTTTTGAAATGAGTATGATAGGAGAAATGTGTTTCTTTCTTGGATTACAAGTAGACAAAAGATGAAGGCATTATAATCATCAAGAAAAGTATGTTAAGAAAACTGGAAGAAATTCAAGATGGATGACGCTTCTCCTGAAATGACTCCCTTTACTACTCAGACATGTCTCACTCCTGATGAGAACGGGAAATCTATTGATCCACATCTCTACAGATCTATGATTGGTTCTCTGATGTATCTTACAGCAAGTCGACCTAATATCACTTTTGTTGTAGGATATTGTGCTCGATATCAGTCGGCACCAAAGGAGTCTCATGAGAAAGCTGTTAAGAGAAATTTTCATTATCACAAAGGCTCATCTCGTTTAGGTCTTTGGTACCCTTATGGAGGGAATTTTGATTTACATGCTGTTGGACCAAAAGAACCATGAGCCTGATCAGAAAAACCTCTAAGTCCCACAGACATTACAACTGCTAAAGAAGATCACAACAGCTGAAGAAGATCACAACAGCTGAAGACATCAGCTGATTACAAGGTCTGAAGACAAGATCTGAAGATTTCTACTGAAGACAAAGTCTGAAAGTAAAGAACTGAAGACAAAGTCTGAAAGTAAAGAACTGAAGACAAAGTCTGAAAGTAAAGTACTGAAGACAAAGTCTGAAAGTAAAGAACTGAAGACAAAGTCTGAAAGTAAAGTACTGAAGACAAAGTCTGAAAGTAAAGAACTGAAGACAAAGTCTAAAAGTAAAGTACTGAAGACAAAGTCTGAAGCTATCAGCTGAAGACAACATCTGAAATAGAAGTCTGAAGAACAAAGACTGAAGACAAAGACTGAAGACCAGAGTGATCAGTATTTGTCACAACAGATAAAGTTATTAACTTTAGTAGTTGTGATGGTTTTCCTTTTCAGTACTTGTAATTTACCTTTCAGTAGTTTTAGTTCAGTAGTTTTATGTTCTTGTACTTAGCATTCTTTGAGATGTGATCAGTTGTTGAGAACATTCTTAGTAGTTTGCATAATTTCAGTTGTTTCTATAATTCTGTTAGATATCACTATCAAGTGACATTAGCAGACGTCACATTCTTTATTTAAGGAATGTTGACCTAATTGTAATGGGTGACTTTGAGCCACCACGAAAGCATTTGAATGAAATATTCCTTTTGTAGAATTCTCTCTCTCTCTCTCTCTATAACCGTGTACTATTCCATTTAATATCAATTGAGTTCTTGCTAAATTTTCTAATTCATTGTTCAAATTCTGCTGCAATCTACTCTAATTGATCAAAGTTAAATCACTGATCCTAACACATGCTTATTCTGACAGTGATTCTAATAGTTGCAAGGTAAACACAAAATCGGTGTCCAGAGGGTGTTAATACTTGGGTAATTGTCTGGTGTCTTGGCAGAGCAAGAAACAGACCATTGTCTCTCTTGCTACAGAAGAAGCAGAATACATTGCTGCATCCAGTTGTTGTTTCCAAGTCCTTTGGATTCAACACCAGATGATTGACTATGGAATTAATTTTCTCCACACGCTGTTCTTTTGTGACAATGAAGCTGCCATCAGAATCGCTACAAATCCTATTCATCATTCCCGAACTAAGCATATCGAAACACGGATTCATGCAATTCGTGATGCATAAGAAAAGGGTTTTATCGATATTATTCCTATTGATACAAAAATCAAAAGGCAGATCTTTTCACAAAAACATTTAATAAAGCTCGCTATTATGAATTAATCTCTATGTTAGGGTTAATATCTTTTTAAACATCCTTCTTTTCTCATTTATAAATAAAAAAATATATAAATATTTATAATCTATTATAATTATAATATTAACCTTTTGAAATAAAATTTTGGGGGAGCATCAAAATAATCTGGGTGTTAATTTTGAAATGACGAGAAATAATTTTATATCTTCTGGATATGTTCATTTTTGCATGACTGGTACTTAAAAATGAGAAATGATAGTAACTGATGCTGTTATCTGATTCACATATTATTTAAAAAAAGCACATATAATGGTCAAACAAACAGATTCTGTAACGATATGCATGATAGACTCAGCCTGATAAATAAAGTAAGTAGAAGCATTTTGAGTTAAATTAAATCTCTGCTTAAGGTGTCTGGATTTTCGCTATCATTTTGGCCTGCATCGAAACTTATTCCCAACAAAAAGTGGATTGAGAATTGATCTTATGGCTCATGTCGTGTACATTTATGTCTTGTTCTTGTGTTAATATCCTCTGCTGTACGGTAGTACTGACCTGGAGTGATGATCTCCTCTATTGTATGGTGGTACTGACCTGGAGCTCTCATCGGCACATGATTAAATGGTCATCTCCTTTGTTATACGTGAGTATAGACCTGGAGCTCTCACCTATTTGATCTAAGTTGTATCATATCATCTAATGATGATTTCATATCTAATGCAATATTATGATAATAGTCACTTGCACACTAATGCACATGCCTTGTTCTCTAAAGATCGTTTCAAAATTCAAGAAATCCTGAGGTTGGGTGAGGGTTTTTGCCAAAATGATTGTGGAGTTCTAATATTCTAAAGCATTTAATCGAACCTTAACGAATCATATGCTGCTTGTTGAAAAAGATAGGGCTTGAGTTTAAGCGGACAAACATATAAGCAATCATTATTGATCTGTTTAAGAATTTCAAAATCATTTAAGACTGTGATTCGTTTCAGTCATCGGTATGATCTCATTGCCGGTCAATGATCTAATTCATCTCAGTGCTATACTTATCTTGAGGATGTGATCTCTGATCAATTTTGATCTCAGTTATCATTTATGTTAAAAAAATGATGTCAACAAAACTATATCTTCGCTACTTGTTTCGCTAGACGAAACTGCAATTTCGCTCAACTTTTTCATCCAATAAGATGTCTGGCAAAATTACAATTTTGCTCATCGAAACTATTCTTTAATCTGGTGAAACTATTTGCTATTTAAGTCTTTTTGCGAAATTATTCCCTCACACTTTCACACCTTCGTATATTTCATTTTCTTAGGGCTTTACCATGACCATTTCAAACGAAATCGTGATTTTCAGTTGTTGCTTATGATTGTTGGTTGTATTCGGTTCACAAGTGAGTTTCAAACTCAGGACTTTCTTTTAATCTTGTTAATAATAACACATTTTTAGTTTATTTGATTGTGTGCCTTCGGTGTCTTCGCTGTTCATCCAGCGAAACTACCGATTATCCGACGAAATTGAACGAAAGTTCTTAATATTTCAGCGAAACTGTGAGGTTATGCTATCCAAGCGAACTTAACAGTTTCGCTGACCAAGCTTCAGTTTCGCCCGCTATGAACGAAAGTTCTTATAGTTTCGCCCGGTCCCTTTCATTTATAGCGAATCTGATATGTTTTTGCTAGCGAAACTACACTTTCGCCCGCCAAAACTGTCTGCGAATCTATGCTTTCGGCTAGCGAATTTAGTTTTTTTTTTTTTTAGATTTTATTTATTCTTTAATCTTTTCTTAATTCCTTGAATTCTTATTCAACTTATTTGGTCTCTTTCTCAGGTTCAATGGCTAACTTAAAGTTTGATGAGATGAATAACATCACTGCTATGCTGGATGATACACATCCTAAAGCTGCCGGGTTCAGAGACTGTATTAGATGGCTGCAAAGATCACCCATAGTTTATGCTGTATCTCATTCCACCACCATATATGATCTTCATATCAAATTTCTGGAGATTTGCTGAGTATGATACACGAGGGAATACACAGAGAATTACTGCTAAAGTCTTAGATCACGAGGTGGCCATTACTGCTGAGATTGTTTCGAGGATTTTGAGGCTAGAAGAGGATTCTGGAGACGAGGTTTCTATGTCTGATGTCTGATTCAAAGGTGTTCGAGGCATTCAGAAGCATGGGCTATGAGGGGCTAGCTTTTGGTTCCCGAAAAGAGATCAAGAAGTCATTTCTGTCCAAGGAATGGAGATTTATTGCTCACGTCTTCATCATGTGTCTTGATCACCATAAAGTTGGATCATACGGGCTAAATATTGACTGGGCAAAAGCGATGGTGTTGTGTTGCAAAGGAGTGAAGGCCAACATTGCTAAATTGATATTCGCCTGCATGGTTGAGAATATGATGACTTTGAAGAAGGATAAATGGTTGTTGTATCCTCGTTTTCTTCAAATGATCTTTGATGACCTAATACCAAAGGTACCAAAACATGGAGAGGTGAAGACGCTGGTACAAATGAATCCCCGTATCTTTGCTGACTGCTGTGCTATTCGCCACGATTTTAGTGGGAAGATCACCCATCTTTGGGAAAACATGTACCCTCCAAAGAGATGGAATTACATTAGACGGGTGGATGAATTTGAGAATAAAAGAGCTGAAGAAACAAGGGCACAACAATCTGATACAACCAAGAAAAGAAAGAGATATGCTAAAGAGAAAGATTATGATTTTGAAAAAGAGATAAATGAAAGAGCTAAAGAGATCAGGGTAGAAAAGGAGAAGAGGTCAAAGAAGAAAGCTGATACAACAGATTCAGAAAGGCGAACTAAACAGAGACATCAAGCTTTCACTGAGAGGAGGGAAGGAAGAGAAAATCTAAACGAAGATATGATCCGTAATCTTAACAGTTCATTGGCAAATGAACTAAGTATGATAAAGACAAAGCTCACCAACCAAGAGAAACATGAGAAACAAAAAGATGAAATGATAGATGCAATGAGGAAGATGCTTATTGATCAAAACTGTTTGCTGAAGAAGTTGTTTGAAGAGATTGGCCAACTGAAAGCTGCAGTAGGCCTGCCTAATCAACTAGCTCAATCTGAGTTAGATGATTTGGCTGATACATCAAAGTACCCATTCCTGAACATGGGTACTTCATCTAAGGCAGGAGAGGGCATGTCTGGTGTAGCAACTAATGATGTTGAAGATTGTGAAACAAGAAATGAGGATGTAGGAAGGGAAAATTTAGAGAATTTTTTTGAGGATGGGTTTGTAGACTTAGGTCTTGATGTAGAGAAGGAACTAGTGGGTGAAGAAGTGGTGAGGGAGAAGTCAGTGGACAAAGATGGTGAGAAAGGAAAAAGGTTGGTTGATGAAGAAGAGGATGATGAACAGCTTGTCGATTATGATTCTGAACCTGAGTTCTATGATGTTGATGAGAGACCGTTGATCTATGTAGCAAAGAAGGGAGAGGATACTGAAGATGTGTTTGAGATGGATAGAGCTGATTGGTTTGTAAAAGAGAAGAAGCCATAAGAAATCACTCCCCTATTCCAACATATGGAAGGGTTGAGTAAACAGGAGGTCGATAAGAAGATTATAAGCTGGTCCTATAATCCCGGCCTAAAAATATTCATGATAAAGAGAAGGGGGTAGTATTAGCTACATGCATAAGAGAAGGCTTTTAAGTCCTTGCCTAAATGGGATCTTAGGCGGTTGGCAGCTCTACCACTTCTGAACGCACATCCGAGCGAAAAAGCCACGCTTCTGGAGAAAGAGATACAGAATGGGCTTAATGACAACTTGAGTTGTTGGTTACATGAAGGCAGAAAGGAGAAGGTCAAAGAAAGACAAAGACTGGGAAACAGGAAAGGGAAGAATTGTTCTGAGGGTTAAACCGCCAAGATGGTGAACATGGTGAGATTGTCAGATCCCCTTCCCTGACAGTTACAGGATTTTGATAAATGGTTCTATGATAATAACACTGGGGAAGCTGTGATTAGGGTGAAGAATGGTAAAGAATTTAAAGTTTTTGATCCTATGGAGCTTTTCAGTTTCTACGATGAAGATTTGGTGTTGTTGTGTGAGAATCACATAAAGGCTGGGGCTGGGTAAGAGACTCGGAAAGAAGCAAGCCTCTTTATGAATATAGCAAACAAGATCAGAGGGGTGAGGGTAGAGGTGAAGTGTTTAGCTGAGAGAGTAAGGGCCCAAGATGAACTAAACATGAATATACAAGATTTGGCCAAGCAGTTTAAGCGAGCAAGTGTTCATCCCGAAGGGGCTAGTGATGTAGGAGGAAACCATGGAGAATCATGTGCTGAAGCTTCCGAGGGAGTTGTTGCAGGAGATGCTGAAGATTAATCTAAAGCAACAAAGGTCACTGGAGCTGAAAAGACTAATCAAGCCAAGTGAAGATGGTGAGTTCCAACCTAGGGGGAGTATTGAAGACCATGTATAGGTTGGACTCATCTTAGTTTAGATTATTTACTTTTGATTGTAATAGGTCTTTTGTTAGTTTCTTTTTTGTATGTATTTAGTTTATGTATTTTGGCAGTACATAAAAACTATAGTTTCTCTCACAGTTAGCTGTTAGTTTGCCTGGCAAAACTTCTATTTCGCCTGGCGAAACTATAGTTTTGGCAGTACAGTTTCGCTGTCAGCGAAACTGTCTGCGAAACTAAAGAATGCTATATATAGATTTGATTCTTCTCATTGTAGGTAAGCTTGCAAAACCCTAATCGATTATCATTGTTGCAAGTTACCATTTCAAAGCAGTTAATACATAGAATTATCATTGTGCTTTATGTTATTGTAGGTAAGCTTGCAAAACCCTAATTGATTATCATTGTGTTCAATCCTCTTTGTTATTGCTGTTTAGCATATTGTTGGATATTGAACGATTCTTTATATCATTTGCACTGTAATACGATCACATGGACCAACAAATACTGTACGTTCATTAACAAATAACACCACGTAAAGTCACATCATCATACGTAATAAGGAACATAACAGAACATAACAGAACATAACATGCAATCATACATAATCATCATACATCATTAATCACACATCATCATGCATAAGCATCAATCATACATCACCCATCACATCATCTATGACCTCAAAAAGAAAACTTAAATTGCCCCCGGGAACCTCTCAAGTCAAAGCCTACATTTACATTTTCCCTAAACATCAGAAAATTATTCTAAGTCTTTAGGCGCATGGGCACTATGCAGGCACATGAGCACTATGAAGGTGCGTGGCCTTTCAGACACATGAGGAACACTTAGGCGTATGGGGAACTTTCAGGTGCATTGGCACTATTGGGACGTATGAACAACACTCAGTCTATTCTGGGCAATTCTAGGCGTATGGGCATTGTGTAGGCGCATGAGTGCCTAGGCGCATAATCTATCTAGGCGTATGAACACTTAGTCAATTCCAGCCTATTTCTAGGTACATGAGTACTATTTGGGCGCATGAAGTTTTGGGCGCATGGGACACTTAGGCAGTTATTTTTAGTTGGGCGCATGAGCCACTATTTAGGCACATGAGCAGTCCAAATCATACTTGAACATCCTAATTCCGTCCCCAAACATCACCTATCATGTTTTAAGCTTAAATCATACATTTCAAGCCTTAGAAACACAGTCATAACAACAGGAAACATACACATACCCCAAAATCAAACCCCACCCAAAAACATATGCATACACACATACTGGTATAAACCCAACTTAATAAAAACGTTCATACATGCATTTCCTGCCCCAAAGTAGTTTAAAACAAGTAAAAAGGGGGTCCTAGAACTCACCTTTGTAGCCTCTTTGGTATGACTTCTTCAAAAACTATTTCCAATTGAGTTCAACCGCCTAGAAACCCACAAAAAACACACCCGAAGACACACAACATACATAAGCATATAACCGAGGATAAAGCCAATTAAGAACATTATAAACACATGAATTCTTACCTTGACTTCAACTTTCTGCACTTGTTCTTCTTCAAAATATCCGAGTTCATCCTTCTTTCTATCTCTCTCTTCAAAACATGAGAGTGTTGGTGTGAATAGGCAACATGGGTGGCCATGTTGCATTATTCACCAACTTTTAAAGATTTGTCCTTTTGAAACCTTTAGTCCCTCTACTTGGGCTTCATTTCCTTTCTTTCTTTTTCTTCACTTTATTCTTTCATTCTTTGACTTTTAAAATAACTTTCTGCACAAGAGGGACCACTTTATTCTTTAACCTCTTCTCTTTACGATCAATGATCGCCACTAGTTGCTCCACATAATTGAGCCGTTCATCTATCTCGATATCCACTAGTGGTACAACAATATCCTCGTCTGCTAAACATTTTCTTAGATGAGATACATGGAATGTCGGGTGAATTCCACTTAACTCATCCGGTAACTCTAGTCTATAGGCCACCTCCCCTACTCGAGCAATGATTCGGAAAGACCCTATGTACCTTGGGCTCAACTTGCCTCGCTTTCTGAACCGAATGATACCTTTCCAAGGTGAGACCTTCAACATGACTCTATCACCCACGTGGAACTCAATCGGTCTACGTCTCTTATCAGCATACGAGTTTTGCCTATCTATAGCTGCCTTCATAAAGGCTTTGATCCTTTCTAGTTTCTCAGTCGTAGCCTTGACCACTTCAACGCTCCCTAACTCTTTATGGCCAATATCACCCCTATACACGAGCGTCCTACATATCCTACCATATAGCATATCATAAAGGGGCATACCAATGCTGGCATGATAGCTATTGTTATCTGAGAACTCAACTAACGGTAGGTGGTCATCCTAACTTCCTCCAAAATTAATGACTCATACCGAAGCATATCTTCCAACGTTTGAATGGTCCTTTACGACTGACCATCTATCTGGGGATGATAAGCCATTCTAATATGTAACCTCGTCCCCATAGCATCATGAAATTTCTTCCAAAACTTATATGTAAACCGGGTGTCACGGTCTGACACAATAGACACCAACACACCATGACAAGTTACATATCTTTAATGAACAGATCCACCAACCTCTCGAATGAATATATCTCGCGGATCGGTAGGAAATGAGCACTCTTCGTTAAACAGTCCGATATCACCCATATGGCATCATACCCTAATGTAGTACACGGTAGCTTGTTATAAAGTCCATGGTGATGTGCTCCCACTTCCTCTCCCGTATATCCAAAGGTTGGATCTTTCCATATGGCTACTGATGTTCGGCCTTCACTTGTAAACAAGTAAGGCACTTACTCACATACTCCGCAACATCATGCTTCATACCTAGCCACCACTTATCTTTCATCATGTCTTGGTACATCTTCATTGCACCAGGATGAATAGAGTATCGTGTCTTATGAGCTTCATACATAATCTTCACACGTAGATCCCCAAAGCGAGGAATCCACATCCGCCCGAATTGGGTCCTAACACCGAGTGTGTTTTCACCTAATTCTACAACCAGACCTCTCATTCTTTTGGAGTTAAGATAATCTTCTTTCAATGCCTCATCTTGAAACTCCTTGACTTGCTTCATCACCTCGGAGGTCATGACTAACTGGTAAGCCTTCACTCGAATTGGCTCGGGTTTCTCCGCTCCAACCATCTCCTTTGCCTCATGTTCAAATCTTTTTGCTCGAAGAAATACTTCAAGCTCTTGTGGTCAATGAATATGGTTCACTTCGTCCCATACAGGTAGTGTCTCCAAATCTTTAATGCAAAGACCACAGCTGCTAGCTCCAAGTCATGAGTAAGATAATTAACCTCATGAACCTTCAGTTTTCGGGATGCGTAGGCTATAACCTTTCCTCTCTGCATCAACACACATCCCAACCCTGAGTAGGAAGCATCTAAATAAACCACTAAATCTTCGCTTCCATTGGGTAATGACAAGATAGGATCTTGAGTCAACCTCACCTTTAACTCCTCAAAACCCTTCTCTTGAGCTTGACCCCATACAAACTTTACATCCTTACGGGTCAACTTAGTCATGGAGAAGCTATCTTAGAGAAGTCTTGGATAAATCTTCTGTAATAGCCCGCCAAACCCAAAAAACTACGTATCTCGGATGGTGTCTTTGGAGACTTCCATTGCATCACCGTCTCCACCTTTGCTGGGTCCACCATAATCCCCTCGGGATTCGCTATATGACCCAAGAACTAGATCTCGTGTAGCCAGAATACGCATTTGGAGAATCTAGCATACAACTTCTCCCTTCTCAAGGTCTCCAACACTTCTCCAATGTGATCGACATGCTCCTCCTCGCACTTTGAATAAATCAGGATATCATCAATAAACTCAATCACTGATTTATCTAACATCGGCTGACACACTCGATTCATTAAGTCTTGCTCTTGCACCTTCAAGTGGTGGTAGCTAGATCGAATATCTATCATCGAGAACCAACTGGCACCTTGAAGCTGATCAAATAGATCACCAATTCTCGGTAATGGGTACCGATTCTTCACTGCCAGCTTATTCAACTCATGGTAGTCTATACACATCCTCATACTACTGTCTTTCTTCTTCACGAATAAGATCGGAGCACCCCAAGGAGAGATACTCGATCCGTTAAATCCCTTATCAAGCAACTCCTGCAATTGCTCCATCAACTCTTTCATCTCAGTCAGAGCCAACCGATACGGTGCGTTAGCAACAGGTTGGGCAACCAGTATCAAGTCAATCTGGAACTCGATCTCCTAGTCTGGTCGCACTCCTGGTAAGTCTTCCGGAAACATATATGGAAAGTTACACACCACCGGTACGTCGGTCAGTTGTGGTGTTGGCGTGTCCATATCCTTTACGTAGGCCAAGTAGGCACTACATCCACACCTCATGCACTTTCCTGCCACCACCATCGAATTCACTTTCGGAATCATCATGACTCGATCACCATAAACTGTCACCGTACTCTCGTCAGGCGCTGTCAATCGAATCATCTTCTGGCGACACACAATGTTCGCCTCATAGTCCGTCAACCAATCCATTCCTAGGACTACGTCAAACCTGCCTAAGGTCATCACAAATGGTCAAACAGGAAACTTGCGACCTTCTAATTCTATGTCACAACCCTCTCTCATCTTAGAAATCCTGGTAGACTTACCTATGGTAGCTTCTACATCGAAAGGCATATCTCTATTCTTACTACTAACATGCAATTTAGCACAGAAAGCAGCTGAAATAAAACTTTTTACTAGGACCAGAATCAAATAACACAGAGGCTAAAGTTTGGTTTACTAGAAACGTTCCTGACACAACATCGGGGTCTGTCCTAGCCTCCTCCTGCCTCATTATGAACGCTCTAGCACTCGCCCTCTGCCCTTCTCCTCTGGTTTTCTTTGTTCCCGAACTTTCACCCTTGGCTTCTTACAATCCCTTCTCAGATGGCCGTTTTCTCCACAGTTGTAACACCTTATAACCCCACAATCTCTCACCATATGATTAGGCTTCTCACACTTAAAGCAGGTGTTTGATTCCTATTTTCATTGCCCCAAATGCTCTTTCCGCATTTACCACATCTCTTCGACCCTGCACCAGATGTGACCACACGTCGGTCACCCACCTTCGC
Source organism: Flaveria trinervia (assembly GCA_025506515.1). Lineage (NCBI taxonomy): Eukaryota > Viridiplantae > Streptophyta > Magnoliopsida > Asterales > Asteraceae > Flaveria > Flaveria trinervia. The sequence goes on along the minus strand of CM046452.1, from coordinate 50,452,455 downwards.
CACCTTGTTGTTTGGAGCGGCTCCGCCACGTCCAAATCACTGCCCATTCCAGTTTCGGTCATCACCATCCTTCTTGTTCGCCTCAACCACCACCACCTCTCGCACGTCGTACAATCTTCCCGCCAAATCCACCGCCAACCTAAACGTGCTGGGTCGAGCGACGATCATATGCCTACGGATATCAACCGGCAAGCCCTGGATGTACCTCTAGATCTTTCATGATAGAGGTGTCACCTGATTATGCACCAGCCGTGCCATTTCATTGAATTTAGTGGTGTATTGCTGATGTGTCATTGTTCCCGCCTCCAGCAGCCGGAAATCTCTCTCAACTTTGTCCATTTCTCAGTGAGGATAGAACTCCTTGATCACCAACTTCTTCAGCTCCGACCATCTCATTCTTCCTATAGCCTGGCTACCCTCAGCTTGGACAATATTTTCCCACCAGCCCGGCTACCCTCAGCTGAGTCCACAAATGAGTGGGTAGCGAACTTCACTTTCTGATCTTCCCGACACTCGCTAATGTTGAGAACAACTTCCATCTATCTTCCCTACTGGTGAGTAGCAATAGCAGTACCATTACCATCAAAAGTAGGGGCTTGCATCTTTGAAATGCCCCGTAGTTGCAGCCTCGTGCTGCCTCTGGCACAGGCTCTTCTTCCTCCTCTTCTTCTTTGTCTTAAAAGAAAACCGTCTAAGTCTCCAGTCGCTCCCGTCCTCCCAAGGACCTATTCCTCTCCCTTTTTTCTTCTTATCTTACAACCTTAATCACTTCAATCACTACAGATGGTAGGATCATCTGCATGACTTGATGCACTCCTCCACAATAGCCTCCTTCACTAAGGCCCTTAAGTTATCACTCTCGTCTCCGCCCTCTAGATGAGGGGTCTCGGGTTCTTCATGAACCACCTTTTCAGCCCTAGGCCTTCCTCTTGTGGCCCGTGGTTCAGCACTACATCCACCGCGACCTCCACCACGTGAAACTTTTGACGATCTACCATCGGCCATCCTCAAAACACACTATAAGATTCGAACACCGACATTGTCATTCAAGGGAATAGCTCAGTTTATGTCAAGTATAGTAAGTCCCTAATTACAGTGGTCAGTTGTGATTAGCCACTTACTTTACTCTTCACACCCCAAGCATTTTCTATCCTGACTACATCACTATTAAAATCTACTAACAACACATAAACCACATAACATGCGCACGTAATACCAGTTAACATAAGAAAATACCTGATGGCAAACATCTACTCGGACTAACATCCCTTCCTTTCCGTCCTATTTCAGTTTAAGTTTAGGTTTCTTTTGAAAATTAACTTGTTTCACTTAATCTTTGGCTCTGATACCAACTTGAAAGGCCATGTTCCAGGGACGCTTACAGCTGGTCATTCATCGCACATAAAACATATATTTTCATTAACTTAAAAAACATTGCAGTAGAAACATTAAAACAAACATTCCATTTCATTATAAAGGCTTTTGAAAAATAATACATCGTTAACAAGGTACAAAATACTTGTTGCATTACATCACAAAAGCATTATAAAAATGGATGCCATCCAAAAAGAGCCAAGTAGCCACCTCGTGCCATCCTCGGCAACCTTTACCTGCCAACTGGAAACACAAAAAAGTCAGCGTTGCTGAGTGAGTTCTAGTTTTATAAAACACTACATCACCTTTCATTCATCAAAACATTTTGATTACTATCGCACGTGATCACACATCATACATACATCAAGGTAATAAATATTATCTTCATCATCGTTTGTTTCGTACATTTCGCACGTTTTGAACTTTACGTACTTATCGCACTTTTCGTATATTTATTATCTTTCACTTCTATCTAGGGCTTGTACTTAACCCTCCTCTTGAGACAAAGCTATATCATCTAGGGTTAAGCAACAAGGACCCCATATCACACATATCACACGTATTGAACGTATGGAGTAGTCACATAGACTAACTCTTCTTGTGTGTGAACCCTTAAGGGTTAGCCAAGATCACACACTGTAAACACACAGTTGAGCTAACAACTCTCAACGAGTTGTGAACCTCCTTTCATTTGCTTGCAAGACTTTTCATTTGTTTATTATGTTCCACTTTCGTTATCTTAAACCTTTCACTTCGTTAAGATAATACTTTATGTTCATTAACAACATCACACCACGTAAAGTCACATCATCATACGTAATAAGGAACATAACAGAACATAACATGCAATCATATGTAATCATCATACATCATTAATTACACATCATCATGCATAAGTATCATTTATACATCACATCATACATCACCCATCACATCATCTATGACCTCAAAAAGTCAACTTACATTACCCTCGGGAACCTCCCAAGTCAAAGCCTACATTTCATTTTCCACAAAAATCAAAAAATATTTCTACGTCTTTAGGTGTATGGGCACTATGCAGGCGCATGAGCACTATGCAGGTGCATGGCCTTTCAGACGCATGAGGAACACTTAGGCGCATGGGGAACTTTCAGGTGCATTGGCACTATTGGGGGGGGGGTATGAACAACACTTCATCTATTTTGGGCAATTCTAGGCGCATGGGCACTGTATAGGCGCATGAGTGCCTAGGCGCATGATCTATCTAAGCGTACGAACACTTAGTCAATTTCAGCTTATTTCTAGGCGCATGAGTAGTATTAGGCGCATGAGGTTTTGGGCGCATGGGACACTTAGGAAGTTATTTTCAGTTGGGTGCATGAGCCACTATTTAGGCGCATGAGCAGTCAAAATCATACTAGAACGTCCTAATTCAGTCCCCAAAGATCACCCATCATGTTCTAAGCTTAAATCATACATTCTAAGCCTTAGAAAAATAGTCGTAACAACAGAAAACATACACATAGCCCAAAATCAAAGCCCACCCAAAAACATATGCATACACACATACGGGTATAGACCCAACTTAATAAAAACGTTCATACATGCATTTCCAGCCCCAAAGCAGTTTAAAACAAGTAAAAAGGAGGTTCTAGAACTCACCTTTGCAGCCTCTTAGGTATGACTTCTTCAAAACCTGTTTGCAATTGAGTTCAACCGCCTCGAAACCCACCAAAACACACCCGAACACATACAATCATACATAAGCATATAACCGAGGATAAAACCAATTAAGAACATCATAAACACACAAATTCTTACCTTGAATTCGACCTTCTGCACTTGTTCTTCTTCAAAATATCCAAGTTCAGCCTTCTTTCTCTCTCTCTCTCTTCAAAACCCGAGAATGTTGGTGTGAATAGGCAACATGGGCGGCCATGTTGCTTTATTCACCAACTTTTAAAGATTTTGTCCTTTTGACACCTTTAGTCCCTCTACTTGGGCTTCATTTCCTTTCTTTCTTTTCCTTCACTTTATTCTTTCTTCATTGACTTTTAAAATAACCGGGTGTTACATCAAGCATGCTTGACATGTGAGTGCTCCTAAGGCAACCGCTAGTAATGACCTGAGAAAAGCATACTAAAATGTCAACACGATGGTTAGTGAATTCAATAGTATGTAAGTCATCACAAACAATAGTGTTTGTAAAATATAAACGAGTGTATTGAAATAGATAGCTAGTCTACTTACTAATAATGATTTCGTGATCGAAGCTCACTAAGTTCGTTTATTTCCTTCCACCACGACATACCACATCATGACGCTGTTAGTCATTTAGGACAATATTGCACCCACTTTATCTCTATTCGTACGGGTGAGGCTTATCAAACCCACTAATACTACCCAATATTTACCGCTACATTCCTTAATTAATGATTCGAAAGTGTAAAGGATTTCAATGGTATACACACTATGTCATACTAAAATCATGTTATACTAGTATAGCGTTTTAAAATAAAGTATGCTTTACCCCCTAAATAAAGAGTAAATATAAGTGGGGCATCGACTTAATTGGTGCACAAACAAACAATAATAGAGAAGTTAACAACAAATGTAAGACAACCCGTAAAAGGTTCCCTAGAACATGTGTGTACATAAGTACTTGTAACTAGAAGTTTAACAACTTTAAGTGCTTAATAAAAACGTTGACCAAGGGTTTTGGAAAACAAAGACTCATTTGACATAGTTGACCTCTTTGACCCCTTGGGGACATATTAATTGGAATCTTGTTTGATCAAGTATAGAAACTAATTACATATGATTATCATGTAAGGTACTCATCTACGCCACATTATCAATCTTATATTCTATCAAGATCATACCATCATAGATTATCGTACTAACATGTAGATACATGTGTACCTAGTTTATGAGCTTAAATGTAAAAGTCTTTCATGTCTTACACATATGTAATGTAATGGTTGAATGCAATATAATATGTGGTTTATATTTATTAATGTTTAATATTTCTTATTATTATTGTTTATGAACTTATTATATAGGTTTGAAGTTGTTGTACATAGTTCTAAGTCAATAATGATTGAGTAATATGTTCAATATAGTCGGATGAGTATTCATGCTAATGGCCCATACTTATGGACCATACATATGAATACATCAAGCTTATAGACCAGTCGCACGACTGAACTAGGTGAATGGATCAGTCGTATGATAGAGACATAAGATTGACTCAGTCGCACGACTGAACCTTCAGTCTTGCGTATGGATCAATTGCATGATTCAGTCGCACGACTGAACCATGCTAGTGGTTCAATCGTACGAATGAAAACCAATAACCTATAAATACCACTTAATTCGTGAAAAAACATAACAATTCGAAACAATCGAAGAACACTTGATACTTTCACGAACCCTAGCCGTCCAGAACATCCAAGAAAGCCTGTCCAAGTTCATAGATCGTTCCTGATTGGTTCCTATTCATTCATAACGTTTAGTTTCAACCATATATCGATCGGGTAATCGTTCTCACTGATTGGATCATTAATCAAACAGGATTTCGCAATATTTGATTCGGTATAAACGTAGAATTTGTTAGTATTCCGTGCGTACACGATCTTGAGAAGTGGTATCAGAGCTTTGGCTCTTGATTTTGCCTTTGATTCGATTAGTTTTGGTGTCAATACTCACATTTTAATTCAAAAATTCATCTTTTTGACTCGACACGTGTTTTTCGATGTTTCCAGGCATTAAAGTTTAAGTTTTTCGTCATACGGCAGATTAGGGTTTCTGGGTAAATCGTGTTTCGTGTCTAAGTGCCAAAAATTCGATTTTTTCAAACACAGTAGCCTTCAGTCGCACGAATAGCCCATTCGTACAATTGAACTCATTCGTATAGTCCATCCGCACGACTGAACTCAGTCGTATCCTTCATTTGCAAGACTGAACAACTTTAGTCGTTTGACTCCATTCGGCCTGTTCATATGCACGAATGAATCCAATCGCACGATTGAATTCATTCGCACTCCTCAATCGCATGAGTGATCCGTACGTATTGTCCATTCGCATGATTGGGGTTGTCCTGTTCTCCAAGTATAAAGTCTATACAAATGAAAAATCAGTTTTCTGCGTTTACTGCCAGGAAGGACTCACGCATCCAAAACCTTCTTCTTCAGGAGAATGAGATAGGAAATCACAATAAATCGCCAAAGCTTATAACATTAGATGACTATCCACAATGGAAATAGCGGATTGAGATTTACCTAAATGGAGTGGATCCCAATCTTTGGACTTCTATAGAGACTGGTTACACGGTACCAGTCAATGTAAATGGAGTAAAGTTGAATTTGGGTGGAATGAGCGAAGCTTAGAAAATACTCTTCAATGCTGAGAAGAAAGTTTATGCCCTATTGACTCAGTCAATCCCGAAATACATCTTTCACTAGTTTTTTGAGAACAAGCAGGCCAAAAAGTTATGGGAGGCATTAGAGAAGAGGTATGATGGAAATGCAACGTTAAAGGCACTAAAGGCACTAAAGGCTAAGGCTCTCAAGAAGGAGTTTGATAATTTCTCCTCGATTAGGAATAAGAGCTTGGATGACATCATCGACAGGTTCTACCATCTCATGAGTGAGCTGCATACTCATGGTGTAACGATGTTTATGGAAGCTAAAGTTTCAAGCTTTACAGATGGTTTTCCTGAGAAATAGGATTCATTTGTGTCCAACCTAAGACAGGATGACATACTTGCTACGTTGGACATAAATGACTTCATCTTGAAGTTAAGGGAGGAGGAACTGAGGATCAAGTACAACTCAAAAAAAGGATCCTACATTCAGAATCCTTCACTATACAACTCAGTTACCATAAATAGGCCTTACACAAAACTGGCTTATGGAAAGAAAAATCAAGTATAGGGTCTGATAGTGAGAATGATAAGAAGAAAGATATGCCCTCGTCTTCTAAAGCTCAATGGGTTGAGTTTATGATGTGTGATTCCTCTAGGTCACCCAAGCCAGTTAAGGCTTGGGTCCCAAATCTGAACTAACAAGTTTCTTTGACTATGCAGGGTGTCCGCTACAGCGCTATCACTAATACTTGGATTATTGATAGTGGGGCGTCTAGGCACATGACAGGGAATTCGTCCCTCCTTTTCAACGTCAAATGTATCAAAGGGGGACATGTTTCATTTGATAGGAACAAAGAAGGATACATCATAGCACAAGGCAAAGTGGGAAACGAGAAAGTCAAGTTTGACAAGGTCAACCACATTCAACAACTACAGAACATCTTGCTTTCGGTCTCTCAGATCTGCGATAAAGGATTCAAAGTTGTATTTGACAACAAGAAGTGCTACGTATTGAAGAAGGACTATGTGATTGAGGAGGACAAGGTTCTTATGTCAGCTTGAAGATATAACGACTTGTATGTCTTGGATCTATCAAAAGCTTCAACAACAGATCACAAGGTTCAATGCTTCCTGTCAAAAGCAACTGAGAGGGACTCAGTCTCATGGCATAGGAGAATGGGATACATCAATCCTAGGAAGATGAATCACTTGATTCAAAATGATCTACTGAATGGTGTAAATTTCAAGAATTTCTAGCTTCTATACTTCTTCATAACATGTAAGAACGGGAAACAGACCAAGAAGGCTCACAAGGCAAAGAAAGTTCATTCTATTGATATGCCTCTCGAGCTTCTACACATGGATCTGTTTGGCCCTGTCAGCACAAAGAGCATTGTTAGAGATCTGTATTGCTTTGTAGTAACAGGTGATTATTCAAGATTCTCTTGGGTGATGTTTCTAAAAGTCAAATAAAAAACATTTGAATCATTCAAACATCTGGTAACCACATTGGAATCACTCTAAAAGCTAAAATTAGGCAGATTCAATCAGACAACAACATAAAATTCAAGAATCAGTGGATGGAGGCATACTGTAGAAAAAGAGGAATTGTTTATCAATTCACCTCTGCCTACACTCCACAAATGAATGGAGTAGCTGAAAGGAAGAATCGAAGTTTGATAGAGACTGCCAGAACAATGCTAGCTGACTCAAAACTGCACATCCAATTATGGAATGAGGCAATGAGTAATGCTTGTTACACGCTCAATTGAGTCCTAGTGGTCAAACGACATAGAAAAACATGTTATGAACTACTCTAGTGACGTAAACCTAACTTGGAATATCTAGAACCGTTTGGCGCACCATGCATGTTCTTGAAGAAGACTCAGACTGGGAAGTTCAATGAGAAGGCAGAAGAAGGTATCTTTCTCGGATATAGCATACCAGACAAGAGAGTTTACAACAACTCAACAGGTGAGGTAGAAGTGTGGCGCAATGTTGACGTTCAAAGATACACCACCCCCCAGCTGGGAAAGGACCCTCCTTCTTCTTCGACTATGATGGTTTCTTTAAATCCTTTAATCTTCCGCCTTCTCATACTGATGACGAGCTTTATGCTAGGATGATGTAGCACGTTCTTAACTCTCCTTCACCAGACTCGCCACCAACTGATCCATTAGATGATACTTCTAGCCCTTCAGGGGGAGACCTTGAAGTAAGTGATTCTTCATCTGATAAAGAAGCACTTGAGACTGCTAAAATGGACCAGGAGGAACAGGTTCCCACCAATGAAAGTACTCAATCATCAAATCTTGATGCCTTTGACACTTCAGAACCTCACACTCCAATAGCTACTGAGACAGAACCTGAGTTTAACAATTTGGATAATGAGGTGGCTGTTCCAACAACTCCCGGGTCTCGGCTAAATATTTATCATCCTTAGACAATTTCATTGGGGATGTTAGATCGGGAGTACAGGCCAGAAATCAGCTATACTCAGCTGATTATGCCTCGGTAATGGAAAAGGGATATCTTCATGATGGTGCATATCGATGTTTTTTGTCTCAATTTGAGCCAAAATATGTAAGCGAAGCCTTAAACAATGAGGCATGGGTCAGTGCAATGCAAGAAGAACTCGTATAGTTCAAGAAGTTAGGAGTGTGGACCCTTGTGGACAAACCAAAAGGTGCTAAAGTGATTGGCACTAAATGGGTGCTGAAATGCAAGAAAGATGACCAAGGGGTCATCATCAGGAATAAGGCCTGACTTGTAGTTGAAGGATTTTGACAAGTTGAAGGCATAGATTACGATGAAGTGTTTGCACCAATGGCAAGGATGGAGGCAATATGTATATTTGTAGCCTATGCATCCTATATGAAGATTAAAGTTTATCAACTAGATGTAAAGAGTGCATTCCTTCATGGTTAAATCTGTGAGACGGTCTATGTCTGTCAACCTAAAGGATTTGAAGATCCTTATCATCGGGACAAAGTTTACAAGCTGGACAAGGTCTCTACGGGCTCAACCAAGCCCTAAGAGCATGGTATGAGAAGCTCTCGACTCATCTTGTGAAACACGGCTTTCGTAGAGGAGTATTGACTGTATATTGTTCATCAAAGAAAAGGATGGGGATATACTGTTGATACAAATTTATGTTGATGACATAATCTTCGGTTCCAAAAACGAAGAATTATATAAAGAATTCGAATCCGTAATGAAAGCAGAATTTGAGATGAGTGCCATAGGAGAGATGAAGTTCTTTCTTGGCTTACAGGTGAAAGACACCAAAGGGAATATTCCTACATCAGACCAAGTATGTAGGTGATATCCTCTATCGATTCAACATGGAGAATGCTTCAGCAGCTGGAACTCCACTTGCCACGAACCATGACGTGGCACCCGATGAAAATGGCGATCTGGTTGATGTCACCATGTACGGAGGCATGATCGGTTCTCTCATGTATCTCACAGCCTAGCATCCTAATATCATGTACGCGACGTGTCTTTGCTCCAGATATCAGGCGAAACTAAAAGTAAATCATCTCATTGTTAAAAGGATTTATCATTATCTGAAGGGTACTCCAACACTCGGGTTGTGGTATCCTCATAACGATGACTTTGAGCTTACAGCATATAGTGATTCTGATTAAGGTGGTTGTAAAATGAATTACAAGTCAAGTATCAGCGGGATGTTAGTTCTTTGGTAGACGGTTAGTCACCTGGCAGTGTAAGAAGCAGACCTCCGTTGCTCTGTCAACATGTGAAGCTGAATACGTTGCTGCTGTTAGTTGTTGTTCACAAATAATTTGGATTCAATAGCAAATGCACGACTACGGTTTGAAATTTCTAAGACTCCTATTTTTGTTGATAATTCTTCTGCTATTGCTGAAACCAAAAATCCGGTCCAACATCCTAAAACTAAACACATCGGGATTAAGTATCACTTTATACGTGACTGTTTTGTAAAGCAATTAATCAATGTTAAAATTAAAACTGATTTTCAACGCGCCGGCCTCTTCATAAAAATTTGACAAACCTAGGTTTTTATATCTTTTAGAGGTTAATGGCGTGAAAAAGAAAAGTGATGTGATTTAAGAAGACGAAAGTTCATAGTCCGACCAGTGTATTTTTTTATTTTATGTTAATTTATTTTCTTTCACTGTCTATTAAAATCCAAAAACACAAAAAATATTTTGGTTTTAGAATTTTAGGGGGAGAATAGTTAGTCTATTATTTAATTCGTGTGCATTATTTAATTACTTAAAAAACGAGGAGGAGGGCAGCTTAGCTAATAGAAATGAAATCAAATATGTGATTCTGATTCAAAGTCTATGGAAAATGATAGTACACAGGAAACGAATGGTTGTGACTTCAAAATAGTGTGCTCAAAATGCGAAATTCAAAGTACAAGTTTAAGAAGTCTAAGCACAACTAAAGAAAAATGATAGTTAAACTAGTTGCTACTGAGATAAATAGAGAAAGTAGACCTAGAGGTTGCTAGTTCATTATATGACGTGTCGATAGATTCAACACAATTGATGAGTAAACTTCATTGGTGAATTAAAAATTCAAACTAACATGTTCAACTTGCTATGGGTTCTCATCTTATCCCTGGTTAACACGATCAACACATTTCCAATAAGGGGTGACGAGCAAAATAAATGCCACAAATGTGTGTGGAGGACCATAAATATGAGCAATGCACATGTAAAAACCGCTAAAAGCAATCAAGCTAATGACTAAAGTTGTTGGTGCATTGCGTGCAAAAGAAAAATAAATGCTCTAACAAGAAGATAGGTTGTGTGCCTCTTTGCTGTGTGGTGGCACTGACCTGAGGATAAGCATAACCTAAGTATTCAAGAATTCATTATTGTTTGTTCCCCTTTGCTGTGTGATGGCACTGACTTGAGGCTGGTATCTATTTGAAAGCTCTTAGAATAGTCTCTTTTTGTCTAATACCCGTAGACCGCTCAATAATCTCCTGAGGAATGTTGATTACTAAATAAGTGTGGGATCCACAAATGCATATTGAAACAATTAAACCTAATTCATCACCATTGTATTTCAAAAGTCTGTGTATGGATTTAAAGGAACAAACATACTAACAATCATCGTGACTACAATTCTTGAAAGTCAAAATTGTTGTGTGCATCTTATAGCTTTAGTATGATTTTTTAAAAGTGCTAATGACTCTCAAACAAACCAAGAATCTAGCATCAAAGTGCATCTTAATAAGTGGTTTCCAAATGATTCTGTTATACCTATATGATTCCATAATGAATCATTCCAGAAATGATCTAATTAACTTGAACTTGTTCTGCCCAAACCAAAACAACAAAAATGTTCCTGTTTTCTTTTAAATTTCTAAGTTATTCTCTATTTTCTAGTTTTTTATTAGGTAAAAGTTGGACTATACAACTAGATCTAATCTATGAATCACTCACTAAAATGGGTCACGTCTGAGGTGACTAATCAATTTGAATTTAAAAAGATCACGTTTGAGGTGTTCAAATGGTTTTAAATTATAAATGGGTCATGTGTGAGATTATCGATGTACATAATGTTATATTAAAAGGTAAAACATTAAGTGTGTGAAAGTGTATGAGGTCAAACTCGTAAGTATGAGACAATCGCACGATTGGACCATAAGTATGAGCCAATCGCACGATTGGACCATAAGTATGAGCCAATCGCACGATTGGACCATGTGTATGGGGCAATCACATGATTGGACCATGAGTATGGGGCAATCATACGAATGGACTATGAGTATGGGGCATCCATGCGATTGGACCATTAGCATGAACCAATCATATGGATGGATCAAGGAGTATGACCCAGTCACACGACGGAACTCCAGTCGCACGACTGAAGCATGAGTACGGGCTCAGTTGCACGACTGGAGCATGCATATGAGTCCAGTCGTTCGACTTAACACTAAGATAGTATAAAAAGAGGGGTGAGTCACTCGCATTTCTCACCACCCTTCAAAGCATTCAAAAACTTCTCATACATAGACACCCTACCCGAATTTCATCTCATCTTGATTACTTGCTCATTTTGTTACTTACCGATCTGTCGTTCACTACAGGTATTGTGAGACTGAAATCAATCAAAAGGACCGGTGAAATCAAATCCTAATAGACCTGATCGACTAAAATCAAGAAATCAGTTAAAACGACTCAAATAGAAAAATTAACAGGACATAATCGTTGATTTAAAAGACATTAGGTTCTATTTAGAGTGTTTGCGAGTCAAATAAGTCTAAACACGATGTCTAACATCAAGATTTGACTAAGATTTGAGGTCGGAGTGTCAAACAGAACTATATATGAATGGACACTCCGAATGAACATCAGTCGCACGATTGAGCCAGGCACAAGATTCATTTGCACGATTGAATAATTCGGTGACTCAGTCGCATGACTGACTTAACTGCATGGCTTAACACATGACTAAGTTCAGTTGCAAGCTCAATCGCACGACTGAACTCAGCCTCAGGCTCAATCAGATGACTGAACTCAGTCGTATGGTTCTATCGCACGATTGAACCAGTTTGATCTAAAACAATTTAAGATTCAATTGTCATCTCCTACACACAACTCTAATGTTTATGTTTCTTATGTTACAGCAACATGGCTGAGAGATGGACTATGAGCACTAAGCACAACATCTGTGCTCATCTTGATGCTACATCACGGAACGCTTCTGAGTTCACAACGATTATTGCCTTCCTGCATAGATCAAGGATCTACAAGGCTATTTCTACCCCATGCACTCTATACAGATCTATTCTGCAGGCATTCTGGGAAGGTGCTTTAGTTGAGCGATCGGTTAAGCCTTACTGTATCCGAAGCTCTATCCTTGGACAAGACATTGAGATCACTAAAGAAGACCTGAGGAGGGTTTTGGATCTAGGGGAAGATGGAGCACATCCAACCAAGCTACATTCCCTAACTGTTCGAGGATGCTTTATGAGGATCAAGTATGCCGGTGACATCAATGCCGGTGTACTGAACAAGAGCAACATGTGCCCTCAGTTCAAGTATTTGGCACATGTGATTCTCAAATGCATAGCCTCTAGGCGTGCTGGATTTGATGAGATGTCTAACCAAATCCAGAATACATACGTTGCATTGGTACTAAATCACCCATTTAGTTTCTCCTACATGCTCTTCTCATATCTGATAGAGAACATAGAGGACAAAGGCAAGGAAGGCTTCTTCATGTATCTACGGTTTCTGCAAATGATCATCGATGAGAAGCTTCCTCTACAGCCTAAGGAGAAGGGTGATGCTGGTATGTTAGAAGTGATGGATGATATGACACTGGGTCGGATGAAGGTGTACCGGGGGAAGTAGGTGAAGCCCTCGGGCAGGAGACTGTTTGGCCATCTGGCCTATGAGGATTACGTGGCGCCCTCTCGTAAAAAGTGGTGTCATGATGACTGTTTGGCCAGCTACTACTACCACCACCACCACTCCTCCCACTACCAGTATCACTCCATCCACCACCAGTACCACAGTCACTCCACCACATCCCTCACACATTCCACCTCCCATATTCACCATATCTACCACCACCAGTCACCAAGAAGGTCCCTCCACACACTCTCCATTCATAGCTTGACCCACTCTACCCTAAATCGGGTTAGAGGAATAGCTGGCTAACCTCAACAGCATTATACAAAGGTTGCTTGCCACTGATGAGCTAAGGGCTACTCAGATACACAAGATGATGGAGGTTAATTTTGCTCAAGCAAAGAATATTGTAGAGCTCAACGAGAAAAGTGATCAATATGAGAGAGCTCTTGCCGAGTCCACCAAGAACTTACTAGTCAAAATGAGCTGGTGTTGGCTTTGATGTAGAGGATAGAGGAACATGAGAAGAAGAACAAGAAGATAATGCTAAAGCTCAAGGGGTCAAAGAGCGAGCCTCTAAAGATCAAGGATGGTGATGGTGATGATGATGATGATGATAATGATGATGATGATGATTATGATGATGAGGATGAAGATGATACTAATGAAGATGTTAAGGAGGGAGGATCGAGCGGAAAAGATCAAGAGGATGATGATCATCAGGAAGGTGATGCATTTGCATCAACCTTAAATCCCCAAGCTCAGGAGAGGTGCACTAAAAGAAATCAAGATCAAGGAGCCTCCTTCGGCTGAAGAACCAACAGATCAAGACAAAAATGAAGCTCAGCAGACAGACGAGTATGATGTCGAACCCCTTCAGCAAGTTAACACTTAACTTACAATGATTCTTGACTTGTAAGGGATAGTCAGGAGATCTGTGAGCTACACTCTAGAAAAGGGAGAGATTATTCATGATCTAACTGATGAACAATTTGCTGAAATATTCAGGCTGAATCCTGACAAGCTGGTCAAAGACGCTCCTGAAGTAGATGTTGTAAGTGACGATGATCTGAACGATGTAGATGAAATAGAGATAAAGGATGTCACTACAGAAAATTATCGAGAGTACACTGACCACAAATGTAATGTTATACCTAATTTGGGTGATACTTTTGGCAGTGCTACGTTTGAGAAACTGGAGGAAATGGAAAAGGAGAAAGAGAAAGAAGAAAGCCAAGCCCAAGCTTCAGACGCGGATGTTGATATCAAGAAAGCTGAATGGGTAGCTTGTTTTGCAGAGATGATATCAAGACTCTTCCTGGTTTGGAGCTCCACCATCTAGCATGTTTAGATCTTCTATATGCAAATCCGAGGAAGATGTCAGGATGGTTCGAGGCAGCGTTGAAAAAGAAATACCACACCAGGTGGGTAAACTTCAGACCTCAACAACCTAATAGGTATATTCATACATCTGAAGTGGATGCCGTATCTGGGAAGCCTAACGTTGTGCTAAAGTGGAGTCCCTCGCGCATGATATCAAAGATTCCCTTATGGGAAATGCCTCAGGACTACACTCCAAACTTCAAATGGTGGTATTACAATTGGCGAACGGTCGAAGCGGTCATAGTGCTAAATAGAGATGAAAAGATTGATACTATCTGGGTATTTGACCCAATGTGGCTTACAAACTTGTCAGCTGAAGATGTATACACATTATATAAGTGGCCACTATTCTATGACACGCAGGCCATTGTACAAGCTCTATAGTTTCAACACGTGATAAGACTCTACTTTGCATTTGAAATACATGCAGGAGTTACAAAAGAGGAGAAGTACAAGTAGTTCCAAGAACATGTGAAGAGTGTTAGACGATAGAGGAAACTAGGTCCAAGGGGGAGTTTGTAGATACATGTGTACCTAGTTTATGAGCTTAAACGTAAAAGCCTTTCTGTCTTACACATATGTAATGAAATGGTTGAATGCAATATAATATGTGGTTGATGTTTATTAATGTTAATATTTCATATTATTATTGTGTATGAACTTTTTATATAGGTTTGAGGTTGTTGTACACAATTCTAAGTCAATAATGATTGAGTATGTTTTCAAGATAGTTGGATGAGTATCATGCTAATGGCACATACTTATGGACCATATGCATGAATACATCATGCTTATGGACCAGTCGCACGACTGAACCAGGAGACTGGATTAGTCGTATGATTGAGAAATAAGATTGACTCAGTCGCATGACTGAATCTTCAGTCGTGCGTATGGATCAATTGCATGATTCAGTCGCATGACTGAACCATGCTAATGGTTTAGTCGTACGAATGAAAACCAATAACCTATAATTACCACTTAATTCATGGAAAAACATAACAATTCGAAACAATTGAAGAACACTTGATACTTTCACGAACCCTAGCTGTCCAGAACGTCCAAGAAAGCATGTCCAAGTTCATAAATCATTCATGATCGGTTCCTATTCGTTCATAACATTTAGTTTCAATCTTATATCGATCAGGTAATCATTCTCACCGATTGAATCGCCAATCAAATAGGATTCTGCACTATTTGATTCGGTATAAACGCAGAATCTATTAGTATTTCGTACATACACGGTCCTGACATAACATAAATTATCATACAACATAGATTATCATACAATACGTGCAAATCTAAATCCAACATCATGCTCAATACAAATATAATTACATCATAACTAAAAAATCATATATTATTTTTAATCATGTACTACATGCCATGTGAAGTCACTAATGACTTCATATCCTAAACCCTATTAATCCTACTAAGCAAGGGCCTCAGATTCACAAGTGTGTATGAAAATCATTATCACATTACTCAACAAGATTCATAACAACCAACATACACAACAATGATCTATTATAATCTCAATCATAACCTCCTAACATAACTCAATAATTTTGCAATAATACATAAAGCCTAAATTTCTGAAATAATCTATCAAGTATCCGCATGATCTAGTTAATGCATACTAACGTATTAGACATCATTAACAAGCATTCTAGTATGATCCTAACATTATATACATTCCCAATTCACAATATCCAATGATTCACATTAATAAAGTTTCCCTTTCGGGAAAGTAACACCCAAATGAATCTCTCATCCAATTCATTCATAAACTCAATAACTTTATATCTAATTATCTAGATTTGATTAACATCATTAATTCATCCGAATTCCCAAACCTCATGCACAAAAGTTACTACTTATAGTAAGGTATGAAACACACATCAATTCTATGAATTTTCTGCAAATCCATGTATACTAACATCAATGCAATACAATTAACATCAAAATATCATCAAACAACATCAAATTTGACTTTAATCTTGTTAATTGAACTAGGGTTCTTCTTGAATTAAAAATAATGAAAAACTAAACAAAATATTACATTTGGTCTTGTAATGATGAAGAATTGGAATTGCTAACACGTGGCAGTGACTGGAACCAAGCAAAATCGAATGAAATAGTGTGTTCTTGGATCAAAATCACAAAAGGGAGGGTAGGGGGAGGTCTTGGCCATGAGTTGGGATGGGGGGAGGGCTAGGGTTTGATTTTTGTTTAATATTAACTTTTGAATAATTACCAAATTAAATTTATAAGAATTAATATTTTTAATAATTTTAACTACAAAACACAAGCCTTATTAATAAACAATAGTACTATATGTATTAGCTAGCAACTACACACATGAATTAAGTATCACACGTAGTGACGTTATAACTTCAAATTCACAAATAATATTTAAAATTTAATAATCACATAACCATAAAGTAATAATCAAAATTACTAATTAAGTTATTATTATTTGTTAACCATATAGGTCAACAATGTTCAACGACGACTAGTGTGTGCTCAAGACACGTGTATTCAACACCTAACACAACTTACGTAGTTGGGTAAAGAAGATTTACCGGATATCACATTCTACCACAGATGGTGTCTTGAACCTTCCTAATAGACCATCAATTTATTTCTCAATGTGTTAGGACCTGGTATTCGACTGAAATACCTAGAGATCACGTGTATACTGGATCAAATAGTGCGGAATCCTATTTGATTGGCGATCCAATCAGTGAGAACACACGAAGAATCAATAAAGGATTGAAACTAACGTTAGAAATCGATAAGGAATCTATCTAATGTGTTCTATGAACTTGGAGAACGATTTGGAAGGTTTCTGGACGGCTAGGGTTCGACTTGAATAGTACTTGATCGAATGTCCTCGTTTTTCACGAATTGAGTTGTATTTATAGGTTGGCACTATTCAATCGTGCGACTGAACCATTAGCTTGGTTCAGTCATGCGATTGAACCATGCGGTTGGTTCATTCGGGCGACTGAGTGTTCAGTCGTGCGACTGAGCCAATCTTATGTTACAGTCGTACGACTGGTCCAGTCGTGCGACTGAGTCAATCGTGTGAAGTTCTTCATGTGTATGGTTCATTCGCATGAGCCATTCGCATGGGAACTTCATTAAGTTAAGTTTGAATGTTTTAGTTAATTATATAATATTATATGTAATCATTCAAGTAATTATAAACCCAATCAATTCTATCACGACTCATTAATGAACTATTAAACATTATAACCAACAGACTATCAATATCAGTTCATTAATCATACCAAACAAGATCTATTACATCACATATCACGATCTAGGGACATACATGTATCAACAAACTCCCCCTTGGACCTAGATCTCTCTAATGTCTTGTTTTCTTCATTACCTTCTCATATTCTTGTACTTGTCCTCTTGTGTGACTCCCACGGAATATCAAACGCGAAGCAAAGTCGTATGATTTTGGAACTGGAGGGCTTGTACAATGTCTTGTGTGTCATAGAACAATGGCCACTTGTATAATGTATAGACATCATTAGCAGACAGTTAGTTAGCCACATTGGGTCGAATACCCTGACAGTATCCATTTTATCCCTTTGTTCAGAACTATGACAGCTTCAGCAGTTCTCCAATCATAGTACCACCATTTGAAGTGTGGAGTGAAGTCCTGTGGCATTTCCCTGAGAGGGATTCTGACATTGTGCGAGGAGGACTCCACTTCAACACAATCTTAGGTTTTCCAGTAATGCATCCATCTCAGACCTTCTAATATACCTTGTAGGTTGTTGAGGTCTGAGGTTAATCCACCTGGTGTGGTACCTTTCTTTAGGGCAGTCTCAAACCAGCCTGACATTTTTCTCGGGTCAGCATACAACAGCTTCAATTTGGCCAGCTGGTTGAGCTCAAATCCAGGTAGAGTCTTAGATCATGTGGAAATCTAAAGTACTCTATGCCCTTTTCCCTCTTAACGGCATACACGTTAAGATCATCAAAATATGCCCATGCAATAATCCTGCTGACACCGTAAGATGTTTCTTGACGCTGTAGAACTTGGTGTAGGATCCCTCTTCGGTGCATCACGTTGGGCTCTAACTTCTCTAAAACATTCAGCCCACTCAGCCTTTCGAATGTATACATCATCGTTTGAGGCTTGGGCTGTTCCTTCGGTCTTTCCTGCTCCTGCTCCATCTTGTCTAGTACCTCAAACATATCACTGACTAGGGACTCACCCAGATTGGGGACCACATTACCCTCGTTGTCAGCGTACTGAGGGTACTCTTCAGCAGCAATATCTTCAACCTCAACTTCATCAACGTCGTGTAGTTCGTCGTCACTGGTTGAATCAACTGTTGGAGCATCCTTGACAATTTCATCAGGATTGAGTCTGAACATCTCTGCTAGTTGCTCGTTAGATAGGTCGTGAATTATTTCACCTTCTTCAGGGGTATAACTCACTGACCTTCTGACAATCCCTTGCAGATCAAGAATCATTGTGAGTTGAGACTTGACCTGTTGAAGGGGAGCAATATCAAACTCATCTTGTGGTACTACTTGGATCTGTTTGATTTACACATTTCACACTCAAATCATTAGTAATATATCAAACAAAATGCATTAACTTAATATAAACATTCAGTACATGGTTTTTCAATACAGAGTACAAAAGTAATTAAATACATAAACATCCACTATTTACTTTTATCCTGTATGCTAGTCTCTTCATGTGAAGGTGCAGAAGCAGAAGCTGACTGGTCCTGTCGGTTCTTAGTTCTCTTCTCTTGATCGGGAGCTGAGACAGATTCAGCTGCTTCTCCTTCTTCAGTCTCGTCATCTGCGCACCACTCTTCGGTCTTCTCTTCATCAGAGTCACTCTCATCATCATCATCATCATCATCTTCACCATCTCTGTCTCCATCCTTTATCTTTAGAGGTTCCGCCTTTGATCCTTTCAATTTTAGCAAAATGGTCCTCTTAGCCTTTTCCAACTCCTCTATCTGCTTACCTGCCGTGACGCTTTGCGTTCGGAGTTGGTCTAACTGAGTGTTCTGAGCAGCCAATTTCTGGGCCTGCTCCTCAATAGCTTGATCCTGCTCTGCAATTTTAAGCGATTGTGCAGAAGTCAGATCGGTAAGCTGGCGGATCTGAGAGGTCTTTTCCTCATCAGCCGCCAGCAATCGTAACACCATTCTATTCAAGGCTGACAGCTGTTCCTCTACCCCGATTGGAGGTAGAGGAGATCTATAGGTGTGTGAGAGGTCGGCATAGGGCTCGGTTTGGTGGCTAGTGGTGGTGGTGGAGGTGGTGAATATCGTATCAGATATGGATGATAGTGGTGGTGAGTGTGGGGTGAATGATGTAGTGGTGGCAGGGGTCTGCTTGTGGTGGTCGGTATGGTGGTGTCTGTGGTTGCTGTGGGGAGAGGTATGGTGGTGTCAGGTGTGTCTGCAGAGGTGGTAGTGGTGGAAGGTATGGTGGATGTGGTGGTGATGAAGGTTACCTTTCGCTTTTTCTTTTTTGGCCATGGGGTTGAGCCATCCGTTTTCTCCTCGTTCCCTTCGAGGTGGATGCTCCCCCTTCAATCCCGCCTGAGGACCCCGGAGCATATGATGGATCAGTTTCTGTATCTTCGGAGCCTCTCAGTTGTTCACCAACAACCCTCAACCCGTGTTCTGTGGGAACCACTTTCCTTCCCACAGTCCGGGTCAATGGCTCCTCATCAGATTCATCCTCATTTCACGGTAAGAACAAAATCTTGGTGAAATCCTGCTGACTCAG
Source organism: Flaveria trinervia (assembly GCA_025506515.1). Classification (NCBI taxonomy): domain Eukaryota; kingdom Viridiplantae; phylum Streptophyta; class Magnoliopsida; order Asterales; family Asteraceae; genus Flaveria; species Flaveria trinervia. The sequence continues at coordinate 50,432,208 of CM046452.1, read as the reverse complement.
TTACCTCAGCAGGTGAGACAGACACCGAGGGAACCGAGCAACTCAGTGCCTCTGGATGGAATAGCATCATCCTAACTGTCATCCTCCTCAGAATCATCAGTAGGGAGGACAATTGGCTCCACGTCGGAGTCACTGTCCTCGTGACGCCATGGCGTCTCCCCGGTGCCACATAGCTTTCATCTGCTAAGTGGCCAATCATTCTCTTCACTTGGGGCTTAATCTGCTTCCCCTGTAAACTGTCATCCTGCAGAGTAGTATCATCCATTATCTCTAAGGCCACTGCGTCATGACTCTCTTTGGGCAACTGTGGCAGCTTCTCGTTGAAGATGAGCTGTAAGAATCTGGGGTACATACAGAAACCCCTCTTTTCCCTTTACCTCCAAATTCTCCACCAAGTAGGAGAATATCATGCTGGAAAAACTAAAGGGGTGGTTCAGAACCAGTGCCACGTAGGCATTTTGAATCTGGTCTGAGAGGTCGTCAAGCCCACCCCTCCTTGATGCTACACACTTGAGGATCACGTGTGCTAAGTACTGTACTGGGGGCTCAGGTTGCTCTTGTTGAGCACACCTGAGTTGATATCCCCAGCAGATACTTTAGCCTTAGGAAGCATCCTCGCACTGTCAATGGATGTAGTTTGTAGGATGATCAGCGTCCTCCCCGAACTCTAGGACCCTCTGAATGTCGGCGGCAGAGATTCAATATCCTGGCCCAGTATGGAGCTCCTGATACAGTACGGCTCACGAGAGCGGTCCACCAAGGCATTTCCCAGAATGCCAGATGGAGTGATCTATAAGGCGTGCAAGGAGTGGAGATCGCCTTATAGATCCGGGACCGTCTAAGAAATGCTATAATGTCGGTGAACTCAGCCCCGTTCCTGGTGGTGTGATCCAAGTGGGCACAGATGTTGTGCTTGGGATTTATGGTCCACTTTTCTGCCATTGATCTGTAACACACAAGACATAGAACTATTAATAAATAAGACATGAAAACTTCTGTTCTAAGTGTAAAGTTGAAAGTCATTTGATTCATTCGCGCGAATGAATCATGCAACTGAAGTCAGTCGCCTGTTTGAGACATGCGATTGAGTTCAATCGGCTGATTGAGCATGCGATTGAGTTCAATCGGCTGATTGATGCATGCGATTGAGTTCAATCAGCTGACTGAGACATGCGATTGAGTTCAATCTGCCGACTGGACTCATTCGGGTGGTTCAGCGGTCGAATGATCCAATCGCAAGGTTCAATCGTGCGATTGGAGTTCATTCGAACGACCAGTCCTTGCCCCACTGTTCGATCGCCTGTGGGTCGAATCTTGACCAATCTAAGTCTTTTAACAGTGTGTAATGGTCCATTAGTCTCGTATACTTGTCACTAATAACCTATTAAACTCAATTTTAACATTTGCTTCATTACATAGGTGATTAGGTCGATTCGCAGTTCGGTTCTTGATTTAATCCAATGTCGCTATTGTAGTTGGTGATGTACTGATTTTGGTAGGATTCAAGGAGTAGTGTACCTGTAAAACGTCACTGGAATGTAAGAATCTTAACCGCAATGTATATCAGAATCGGTGGCAATTTCGATAAGGTAACGGTAATGAACGCGATTCGGGGTGTTTTGGGAGTGATGAGTGAGATGCGATCGACTAAGACCCTTAAATACTGAACCTAGGTTCATTCGGTGACTGGCCTCAGTCGCTCAGTTCAATCGGGCGACTGAGGTTCAGTCGTATGATTGGCCTAGTCAATCGCATTCAGTCGGCCGACTGAGTCTCAGTCGGTCGACTGACTCATTCGGTCTCCTTCATTCGCCCCTTTAGTTGACCGACTGAGCCTCAGTCGGTCTACTATTCATTCTCCCCCTTCCATTCGGTCGAATGGATCAATTTCATGTCATTCGGCCGATTGGAAGCCATTCGCATAGTTGGTCGATAACCATGATCCACTAGTGCGAATGGGTCACACTTGTGAGTTTACAGTCATTTTTAACATTTACTATTCAGACCCTTTTCACTTTTGATAATAACATTGTAAGCTCTAACCAATTCAGTCACTTCAGACGTAACCTTTTAAATTTAAAACATGTGGCCATCTCAGACATGACCTTTTTAGGTAAGTTAATTCCCTTCTGATTTCCCTGATGTAGTCCGACAGACACACAAATTAAAAGAAAAATAGGAACTTAAACTAACTACACAACTAAAGTTTATGTTTGGACTTATTTTGTGAGAGATAAAATCCTAAGATGAAATCTAAGGGATTTGATTAGGAGTAGACAGCTTCAACTTAGATTGATCATATCTGGACCAAATTCAATTTTGGAATCATACAGGAACATCAATCATTTGGGACTTGTTATTAAAGCTCTTGATGCTTAATTCTCGATGTCATCCAGAGTCGTAGCAACTTCAGGAAATCATACTGAAACTCTTAGATTTTCACATGATTTGAACTTTTGAGAATGTAGCACTAAGATTGTCAGTATGTTTGTCACTTAAATCCATACACAGACTTTTGACACAGACTGGTGACTGATTTAGGTTTAATTATTTCAGCTAACATTTGTGATCCCACACTTATATGGTAATCAACATTCCTCAGAGGTTTTGAGCGGTCTACGGGTATTATTACAAGAAGAGACTATTCTTAGAGCTTTCAAAGAGAAGCCTGTCCTCAGGTCAGTGCCATCGCACAGCAGAGAGGCGGCAAACAACAATGAATTCTAGAATATCTAGGTTATTTATCCTCAGGTCAGTGCCATCGCACAGCAGAGAGGCACACAACCTATCTCCTTGTTAGAGCAGCTTATTATTTGACACAATATGCACCAACAATATATCATTAGCTTTATTGCATTTGTCTTTCATTTTTTTTGCTTTGCTCTAATTATGGTCATCCGCACACTTTTGTGGCATTTAAATGCTCATACCCCTTATTGGAATATATTTGATTGTGTTAACCAGTGATAAGATGGAAGCCCACAGTGAGTTGAACAACTTAGTTTGATCTTGAGATCACCAATCAGGTCTAATTGTCTATTGTGTTGAATCTACCAACATATCATTTGTGGTCTAGCAGCCTCTAAGTCTACTTTCTCTGTGTCACCTTAGGAGTTGCCAGTTTTCTATCATATTCCCTTTTTTATATTGCTTAGACTACACAGACTTATACTTTGAACTTTTGCATCTTTTCAAACCTTAAATTTTAAAATCCCTCTTGATTTGTTCCTGTGTTCTATCATATTCCAAAGGTATTGAATCAGTATCACAGATACAATCTACCTTATTTCAGCTAGTTACCCCTTCTCCTCTCTCTTTTTTTTTATATTAACTTGCTGACATATTCTCCCCCTAAAATACTAAAATCATTTCGGATTTAATTATTTTTGGATTTTAATAAACAACAAGATAACATGAAGTTTAAATATAACAGACAAAAGAAAAGAAAAAAGATAACAAAAATAAAATAAACTTAAACGAAACTACATCGGACTACACATTATTCTCATCAGGAATTACCTCACTTTTCTTTTTAACGCGTCGTTGACCTCTAGCAAGTATTGAAAACGTGGTTTATCAAAGGCTTTTGTATAGAGGTCAGCACGTTGAAAATCAGTATAATTTTACCACATCTATTAAGGTTTTTTCAAAACAGTTTCTTATGAAGTGGTATTTAATACCGATGTGTTTGGTCTTAGGATGTTGAACCGGATTTTTGGTTACTGCAATTGTAGCAGAGTTATCAACAAAAATAGGAGTAGACAAGAATTGCAAACCGTAATCCCGCATTTGCTGTTGAATCCAAATGATTTGGGAACAGCAACTTGCAGCAGCAACATATTCGGCTTCACAGGTGACAATGCAACCGATGTCTGCTTCTTACATTGCCATGTAACTAATCTTCTCCAAAGAATTGACACCCTGCTGATGTAGACTTGTAGTTCATTTTGCAGCCTCCATAGTCCGAGTCACTATACGCGGTGAGCTCAAAATCGTCATCATGAGGATACCACAACCCAGTGTGGGTGTACCCTTTAGATAGCGAAAGATCCTTTTGAGCCCGATCAGATGATTGACCTTAGGTTTAGCCTGATATCTGGAACATAAATTGTAGCATACATGATATCAGGTCTTGAGGCAGTGAGATACATGAGAGATCCAATCATTCCTCAGTACATAGTGGCATCTACAAGATCTCCATTCTCATCAGGTGCTATATCATGATTCGTAGCAAGTGGAGTCCCAGCAGCAGAAGCATTGTCCATGTCAAAGCGACTGAGAATGTCTCCTACATACTTGGTCTGATGTAGAAAGATCCCATTAGGTGTTTGATCCACCTGTAACCCGAGAAAGAACTTCTCTCCCCCATTGCACTCATCTCAAACTCTTTCTTCATCACTGCTTCAAACTCTTTGCATAACTCTTCGTTCTTTGACCCGAAGATTATGTCATCAACATATATCTGTACAAGCAGTAGGTCACCATCCTTTTCTTTAATAAACAGTGTACAGTCAATAACTCCCCTGCGAAAGCCGTGTTCACAAGATGAGTCGAGAGTTTCTCATACCAAGCTCGAGGAGCTTGATGAAGCCCATATAAAGCTTTGTCGAGCTTGTAAACTCTATCCCGATGATAAGGGTCTTCAAATCCCTCGGGTTGACTTACATAGTCTGTTTCCCTGATTTCCCCATGAAGGAATGCACTCTTCACATCTAATTGGTAGACTTTAATCTTCATGTACGAGGCATAGGCAAGGAAGATACGAATAGCTTCCATCCTTGCCACGGGTGCAAACACCTCATTATAGTCAATCCCCTCGACTTGGCGAAAACCTTGAACCACCAGTCGAGCTTTGTTCCTTATAATGACTCCTTGGTCATCCTTCTTACATTTTAGTACCCATTTGGTGCCAATGACTTTAGCACCTTTAGGTCTATCAACCAGAGTCCATACTCCTAACTTCTTAAACTGAAGAAGTTCTTCTTGCATGGCACTCACCACGCCTCATCATTTAGTGCTTCACTGACATATTTTGGCTCAAACTGCGAGACAAAACATCGATAAGCACCATCATGAATGTAACCCTTCTCCATAACTGAGGCGTAATCAGCTGAGTATAACTGATTTCGGGTTTGTACTCCTGATCGGACATCTCCAATAACATTGTCAAGGGGATGATAGACGTTTAGTCGTGATCCTGGAGTAGTCGGCACAGTCACCTCCGAACCAAGATTGTGAACATTTTGTCTGCATCTGAGGAGGTTGGAGTTTGAGGTTCCGAAGTCGGGTACATCACTTGTGGATGCTTGTGGACTTTCAGGAACTGGAACCTGTTCCTCCTGACTGTTCTGGTCATCTGCTTCAGTTTCATCTTCAGAGGAGGAGTCACTTTCATCGACTACCCCTTCTGACTGAGTAGATGACTCTCCCTGTGTGCTGGATGGAGTATTTAGAATATCATACATCATCCTAGTAGCTAACTTATCATCCGAGGGAGAGAAAGGGATGTTGAAGGATTTGAAGAATCCATCATAATCGAAGAAGTATGCAGGTCCTTTGCCTGTAGGTGGTGTGGTATATCTCTGAATGTCGACATTACACCACACTTCTACAAGACCCGTTGAGTTATTGTAAACTCGCTTGTTCGGTATGTTGTATCCTAGAAAAATTCCTTCAACTGCCTTCTCGCTAAATTTTCCTTCTTGTGTCTTCTTCAGAAGTGTACACGGTGCGCCAAAAGGTTCAAGATACTCCAAATTCGGTTTGCGTCTTTGAAGTAGCTCATAACATGTCTTTCCGTGGCACTTGACGATTAGAACTCGGTTCAGTGTATAGCACGCATTTGCCACTGCCTCGTTCCAGAATTGGATAGGCAGTTTCGAGTCTGCCAGCATAGTCCGGGCAGTTCTCTATCAAACTCCTGTTCTTTCTCTCAGCAACGCCATTCATCTGAGGTGTGTAGGCAGAAGTGAATTGATGCACAATTCCCTTTTCCTTGCAGTATGCCTCTATCCCTTGATTCTTGAATTCTGTCCCATTGTCTGAGCGTATTTGTCGAACTTTGAGCTTGTAGAGGGATTCCAGTGTGGTTACTAATTCCTTGAATGTCTCCAAGTTTCTGATTTTGATTTCAGAAACATTACCCAAGTGAACCTTGAGTAGTCATCAGTGACCACATAGCAATACGCGTCGCCTGCAATGCTCCTTGTACTAACTGGACCAAACAGATCCATGTGAAGAAGCTCAAGAGGAGTTCTATTGAATGAACTTTCTTTTCTTATGAGCCTTCTTTGTCTGTTTGCCTTTCTTACAAGCTACACAAAAGTCAGGAAGTTGGAAGTTCTTGACATTCACTCCTCTAACTAAATCCTTCTGAATCAAATGATTCATCTTCCGTTGACTTATGTGTCCCATTCTCCGATGCCTGGAGATGGAGTCCCTCTCAGTAGCTTTACATAAGAAACACTGAACCTCATGATCCGTTGTGGCAGCTGTTGACAGATCCAAGACATACAAGTCTTTATATCTTGAAGCAGTCATCAGAACGTGGTCCTCTGGGATCATATATTCTTCTTCAGCACAGAACACTTCTGATTATCGAAGACGACTTTAAATCTTTTATCACAGATTTGGGAAACAGAAAGTAAGTTGTTCTAAAGTTGTTGAACGTAGTTCACTTTATCAAACTTACCTTTCTGATTTCCCACTTCTCCCTGAGCTGTGATATAGCCTCCTTTGTTTCCAGCAAAGGAAACATGCCCTCCTTTATTTGTTTGACGTTCGATAAAAGGGCGTTATTTCCTGTCATGTGCCTGGATGCTCCGCTGTCTATAATCCACGTGTTAGTCTCAGCACTATAGCGAACACCCTGCACATACAAAGTAAAGAATCAGTTTAGGTTAGGAACCCAAGCTTTGACTGTCTTGGGTTTCCCAGAGGCATCACACATCATAAACTCCACCCATTGACCCTAGAAGGTGAGGGTAGCTCAGGTTCCTTCTTGTTATCAGTATCAGACACGAGGGTGGATTTTTCTTTCCATAACCAGATTTGTGCAGTGCCTGTTTATGATAAACAGTCGTCTGGCTTACAGGTTGGACTTTAGGTTCACTAGCTCTTCTAGGTGGAGTTAGAGAATTCCGCTTAGAAGACCTAGGTCTAGAGTCCAGAAGATCAATCTTCTTCCTAGGTATCTGATAGAAATGACAATCGGAAGCAATGTGTCCACATTCTCCACAGTTGTAGCATGACCTGCTATCAACTTTATGAGTAGACTTTCTTTGTGGAGAAGTGCGTGACACTCTAGTAACATCAATCACTTTAGTTTTTGACTCTGGATGTTTGATGTTTTCTCTGGTGTAACAAACTTTACTGATTTAACCTGTTTTACTTTTGGTTAACTGGTTTTTGACTTGCAGCATGTGAAAAGGTAACATTTGAAGTCCTCTTAGGTTCAGATTTGACTCTATTTGACCCTGACTTTAAATTACCTTTTCAAATTCATTTTCCAGGTTAACACAAGGCAATTTACCCTTTGCCTTTGAAGTGGCCTCCTTTTGTTTCTTACCAGATTCAGTAGATGAACATGAGGTGTCTGGATCAGTAACAAGAGGAGTGGTCACCACATGATCCTTGATGGGGTTATTATTTACTGGTCTAGACTTGGTGTTCATCAAGGTCTCCGGTGGTGGTGGAACCACTTTGTAGCCTAATCCCTCCCCGTTTTCCTTTCTCTCACTAAGTGTTGAACTATGTGTGAAGACTAGTCCAACTATGCAGTTTCTGTTTTATGAATTAACTTCGACTTCTAGAACTGCCTTTTGTTTCTTAGTGTCTTCTAGGGAGTTAAGATAGTACCTAATGTCGTTTGCTTGGTTAAAAGCCACTACTTCGGTTGCACAGACGTTGCTTAGTCAATAGGTCTATCTTTTCTTTATAACAATGCTCATTTGTTTTAGTACTCTATTTGCCTCAGTGCACAGACGTAAATCTTTTACTAAGTTATCATTATGATCTAATAACCTGGCAAATTTTTCATCTATGATATTCCTAAACGTGTCATAATCAGAACAAGCATGGTTATTAAAATTTGGTCAGTGGTACTTACCTGAGTTGGTTCAAAGGTTTCCATCAGTGCCGCATCAGATGATTTTGGTTCTGTCGACTCTGGCTTTTCTGTCTCTGATGTGGAAACTTCCTCATTTGGCTTGTAGCTGACCTCGGCTGCAGTTGTTTCTTCACTATGTGACATTGCAATTTCAACTGCTATATCACCTTCACTCGCAGAATCATCGTCAATATCCTCGACACTGGCAATGTTAGATTCTCCTGGTGAGACAAACCTGAAACTCCAATCCTGTCCTTCATCATCATGAGCAGTTAGTGCTTTTGGATCCTTGTTCGATGAAGTAGAATTAGAGGGTTGCTTGTCCTGGCGAGTAAATGATGAGAACGGGTTCCCATTCCCTGTCTTCTTTGGCTTGACACATTCTCGTTTGAAGTGCCCCTTCTCACCACAGTTAAAGCAGGTCACTTTACTCTTGTCGAAGCCAAAGGTGGTCTCCTTAGTAGCAACCAAGTTCTGTCCAGTCTTTTTCACAAACTTCTTCGCCCTCCGAACAACACTTGCTAAGACCCACATTATATCCATTCTTTCAAGCTCCATCTCATCCACCTGCTCGTAGTCCTCATCTGCCAGATGGCAGTTTCCAATCTTCCCAGCAACAAGTCCATCATATGAATGAACCACTGCTGCTAAGAGATCCATATGCTCTCGTGCTACTTCCATGGTCACATTACTGAAGTTCTCGGTCTTCAGTTTGGTAGCGTTTGCTTCTGATCCAATATGATGGGTACATGATGACCCAGACGTGTCTGATCCAGAAGGAGAAGCATGTGAGGGACCTAACGAGCTAGACACAAACGCAGTCTGGAGGGGTGCTCCAGATGTCTTAGCTTGAGGCGTGGCATTGTATAAAGCTTGATTTTGTGTGTACGAAGACTTCTAAGCTCTATACTTCATCCTTAGTGCTTCTTCTCGCAACTTAAGAATGAAGTCATTTATATCCAGCTTTACAAGGATTCCATTCTGTCTCAGGTTAGACACGAATGTAGCCCACTTATCAGGCAACCCGTCTGCGAAGTTGCTTACCTTTTCTTCCATGGTAGTAGCCACTCCATGTGTATGCAATTCGCTCATCAAGTGGTAGAATCTATCTATGACTTCGTCCAAACTTTCATTACCATTGATGAGAAGTTATCGAATTCCTTCTTTAACTCCTTTGCCTTGATTGCCTTCAATGATGCATTACCATCATATCTCTTCTCTAGCACATCCCACAGTTTCTTAGACTGCTTGTTCTCGGAATACTGGTGGAATATGTCTTTGGGGATAGACTGAGTGATCAATGCATAAACTCTTTTCTCAGCATTGTACTTTACTTTCTGTGCGTCTGTCATCCCGCTTAATGTTAGTTTAACTCCATCAGCTCCCACTGGTGTACTATAACCTATCTCAATGGCTTCCCACAGATTAGGATCTACTCCATTAAGGTAGATCTCAAAACGTTGTTTCCAGTGGGGAAACTCATCTAAAGTCAAGAGCTTTGGTGGTTTATTGTGATTCCCCCCCTCACTCTCAAGCAGCAACAGATTCTGTATCCTTGAGTCCTTCCAGCAGTAAAGGTTGACATCTGATCTTCCATGATGAATAAACTTATAATCTAATCAAACGAACTATCACTGATGCAACTGAAGGATGCGACTGAGCTAATCATGCGTATAAGCTCTGCGATTGGTTCAATCGTGCGAATGAACTGGGCGATTGGTTCAGTCGTGTGAATGAATCTGGTGCGTATGAGCTATGCGAACGAACGGTTCAATCGGCCGAATGGAGGTGCGACTTGGTCCAATCGTGCGTATGAGCAATGCGAATGGAGTCCAGTCGTACGAATGAGTCAGTCGTGCGATTGAAGCTGCTGTTTTGCGAAAATTTCTAGGTTTGACGGGTTTCAGCCGTAAAAACTCGAAATTTCACAAGTTCTAATTGCCTGACTCCGTAGAAACCAAACGTCGATGAGCAGGGAACTTCCAAGATCACTTTTGATGCTAAAGATTGCGTTTTTAGTGTAAAAACACAAACTTTATGCAATCTTGATTGAATCAACACGTAATCAAGAGCCAATAGCTCTGATACCACTTGTTAGGACCTGGTATTCGACTGAAATACCTAGAGATCACGTGTATACTGGATCAAATAGTACGGAATCCTATTTGATTGGCGATCCAATCAGTGAGAACACACGAAGAATCAATCAAGGATTGAAACTAACGTTAGAAATCGATAAGGAATCGATCTAATGTGTTCTATGAACTTGGAGAACGATTTGGAAGGTTTCTGGACGGCTAGGGTTCGACTTGAATAGTACTTGATCGAATGTCCTCGTTTTTCACGAATTGAGTTGTATTTATAGGTTGGCACTATTCAATCGTGCGACTGAACCATTAGCTTGGTTCAGTCGTGCGATTGAACCATGCGGTTGGTTCATTCGGGCGACTGAGTGTTCAGTCGTGCGTCTGAGCCAATCTTATGTTACAGTCGTACGACTGGTCCAGTCTCCTGGTCCAGTCGTGCGACTGAGTCAATCGTGTGAAGTTCTTCATGTGTATGGTTCATTCGCATGAGCCATTCGCATGGGAACTTCATTAAGTTAAGTTTGAATGTTTTAGTTAATTAATATAATATTATATGTAATCATTCAAGTAATTATAACCCCAATCAGTTCAGTCACGACTCATTAATGAACTATTAAACATTATAACCAACAGACTATCAATATCAGTTCATTAATCATACCAAACAAGATCTATTACATCACATATCACGATCTAGGGACATACATGTATCAACACAATGGCCTCAGACAAAGGAGTAACTAGACAAGGAACAAGCAGACCTAGTTCATGGAATCTACAGGTATAGGCTACGTTTTCTCCACTCTCCTAGGATGAATCCTAAAATTCAACTTCCAGTTTCTTGATTTCATTTATGGGACATAATTTCTAATTCATGACTTTTGTCATTTCAATCCAAGTCAATTCTATAGCATCATCTGATCCATGGGTTCATTATCCCTGTTCCACCAAGTGAGTGCTCTCTTTTGAAGAACACTTGTAGCATAATGAACCTTGAGATTCTCGGGACACTTATTATTAAGGAGAGTTGTGAATCCAAGGATTGCAATTAGGAATTATCAGTGATACATTTAGTTCGATTTAATGATTGCGGAATGATCATTAATCATTGTATTATTGATTAATTATTAAATATCAAAGATAATGAATATTGATGATATGGAACAGAATGATTTCAAAATGATAAATAAAAGATCAAGATTTGATGCAAAAGAATTTTAATATAACCAATAAAGTTTACAAGTGATCAAACAATGATTGCTAATGACTATGTTTGCTTTAAACTGGTTGTTGATTTTGGTGTCTTGATGGGATGTCTGCTAGGGTTTTATGTTTGATTGATCGTGTGGATTGATGTGTAGTTTGGTATTCCGCCGTAATCGTATGAGTCAACCTACGACTAGTATTTATAGGCTTAGGGTTTCTGTTAAGGAAACAACGAATCTTTTGGAGTTAGTGTTTGACTTGTTAACTTGATTTACTTGATGGTGTATACAAGTGTTGGTCTTTCGTAGGTGATTGGTCTTCCGTAGGTGATTGGTCTTTCATAGGTGATTGGTTTTCCCTAGGTGATTGGTCTTCTATAGGTGATTGGTCTTCTATAGGAATCTTTTGAAGATCAGGTATACATTGGAATCACTTTAGTTTAGATTTTATTTATATTCCATTGTAATAGGTTTCTTGTTAGTTTACTTTTGTATGTTGCTTATTTTGTTTAGTTTTGCTACCCAGCGAAACTATGGGCAAAACTGTAGTTTTGCTCATAGTCAGTTGTTTAGTTAACCTGACAAAACTGTTGTTTCTACTGGGCGAATCTATAGTTTCGACAGCATAGTTTCGCTGACAACGAAACTGTCAGCGAAACTATGACTTCTATATATAGTTTTGATCTTGCTCATTGTTGGGGATCCTTGTAAAACCCTAATCAAATATTTGTGTTGCAAGAGACTATTGTAAGCTGTTACTCTATTGAAATATATTTGAGCTTTGTTTATTTTGATTGAATTGGATCCTTATTGTTTATATTTGAATACATTATGGTTATGATCATTCATCTTCATCTTAATTGTTTGTCTTTTCTTTCTAAAATTGAACGATTGAACATATTAATTGTACTGAAACACGATCAAATGGACCAACAAAATGGTATTAGAGCCTTTGTGCGCTTGATTGTTTGAGGGTTTTTATTGTTTTTGTTCAATATCAATATATTCATCAGTTCCCCGATCAAATTTGAGTATATTTGATATGGAATTTGATTAAAATTTTCTTGTTATTCGTCATGAAAGTTCTGTTAATCATCAAATCTCAAATCCATTCAGATTTAAGCGATTTCAGATTGATTTCATGTTGAAAAAGCCTTTCAGATTCAACCAGCAAAACTGCTTCATCATCCAGTGAAATTGCAGTATCATCTGGCGAAACTACTAGTGTTTTACACTTTGTAGTTGTTTTCATCATCTCAGGGAAAGTAGTGATCTTGAACGAAAGTTTAACAGTGCTTGTGTGCATATTTCAAGCCAAATTGCTATCAAAAGTATCATTGAATGAAAGTTCAAGCTTGTTTCGTGCGAAATTGTCAACGAAATTAAGCAGTGTCAAGCATTTGGCTAGCGAAACTGCTGGCGAAATTTCCTACGAAACTACTGTCTGCTCAGCGAAACTGGTCTTCCTTGAGAAACTATCTTCTCTCAGTGAAACTAGCTCAGTGAATCTAGTTCTTTCCTACGAAATTATCATTTCTTCAGCGAAACTAGAATGTCAAAAATGACTAATCTCACCCTTACCGATTTATAAAGTGTAGCACCTAACCAACCTCCAAGACTCATAAACGGTGACAACTTTGAAGACTAGAAGTGATGTCTCAAAGCCTTTTTCTTCTACACTGATCATAACCAATGGAAATCTATCATCTCTTGTCCGCATATACCAACTTCAGTCGCACGATTGAGCTAGGCGCAAGATTCATTCGCAAGATGCAATAATTCGGTGACTCAGTCGCATGACTGACTCAACCGCATGGCTTAACACACGACTAAGTTCAGTTGCAAGCTCAATCACACGACTGAACTCAGCCTTAGGCTTAATCGCACGACTAAACTCAGTCGTATGGTTCTATCGCACGATTGAACCAGTTTGATCTCAAACAATTTAAGATTCAGTTGTCATCTCCTATACACAACTCTAATGTTTATGTTTCTTATGTTACAGCAACATGGCTGAGAGATGGACTATGTGCACTAAGCACAACATCTGTGCTCATCTTGATGCTACATCTCGGAACGCTTCTGAGTTCACAGGGATTATTGCCTTCCTGCGTAGATCAAGGATTTACAAGGCTATTTCTACGCCATGCACTCCATACAGATCTATTCAGCAGGCATTCTGGGAAGGGTCCTCAGTTGAGCGATCGGTTGAGCCTTACCGTATCTGAAGCTTACATTGAGATCACTAAAGACGACCTGAGGAGGCTTTTGGATCTGGGGGAAGATGGAGCACATCCAACCAAGCTACATCCCCTAGTGTTCGAGGATGCTTTCTGAGGATCAAGTATGCCGGTGACATCAATGCCGGCGTACTGAACAAGAGCAACATGTGCCCTCAGTTCAAGTATTTGGCACATGTGATCCTCAAATGCATAGCCTCTAGGCGTGGTGGATTTGATGAGATGTCTAACCAAATCTAGAATGCATACGTTGCACTGGTACTGAATCACCTAGTTCCTCCTACATGCTCTTCTCATATCTGATATAGAACATAGAGGCCAAAGGCAAGGAAGGCTTCTGCATGTATCTACGGTTTCTGCAAATGATCATCGATGAGAAGCTTCCTCTACTACCTAAGGAGAAGGGTGATGCTGTTATCTTAGAAGTGATGGATGATATGACACTGGGTCAGATGAAGGTGTACCGGGGGAAACAGGTGAAGCCCCCGGGCAGGAGACTGTTTGGCCATCTGGCCTATGAGGATTACGTGGCGCCCTCTCGTAAAAAGTGGCATCACGATGACAGTGATTCTGATATTGAGCCCATTATGACCACCACTGACGAAGATGACGACGACAATGATGACCATGATTACGGTTAAGGTGGGGGAGATGGAAGTCCCAATTCTTCACCACCCCCACCTAGTACTTCTTCTGCTCAAAGTGGGTCTGAGTAGGCTGTTGTCCACCCAGACTTTCTATTAGATGAAGAAGAGGAATCAGATGATGAGCCTCCAGTTAGGACAATTAGGAGCAGGGTCGTGGCCACTGACAAAGGGATATAGGCGGTTGGCGGACGTCAGGCTGAGTCGAGGGGTGCTGCTGATGATGTTTCTGATCCTACTTACACCCCTGACTAGCCCAACAGCCAAGGGGGAGCGTCTATTGCTAAGGGCTCCAGGAAGAAGAGAATGGCCCATCCCCATGGGAAGAAGAGCAAGAGGCCTAGGATTACTTTGATCACATCTTCATCCACTGCCACAACCACCACCACTGCCACAGCCACCACCACTACTACACCTCCTATCACCACTACCATAGCTAGTACTACCACCACCACTCCTCCCACTACTAGTATCACTCTATCCTCCACCAGTACCACTGTCACTCCACCACATCCCTCACACATTCCACCTCCCATATTCACTATATCTACCACTACCAGTCACCAAGAAGGTCCCTCCACACACTTTCCATTCATAGTTGGACCCACTCTACCCTAAATTGGGTTAGAGGAATAGCTGGCTAACCTTAATAGCATTATGCTAAGGCTGCTTGCCATTGATGAGGTAAGGGCTACTCAGATACACAAGATGATGGAGGTTAATTCTGCTCAAGCAAAGAAGATTGTATAGCTCAACAAGAAAAGTGATCAATATGAGAGAGCTCTTGGCCGAGTCCACCAAGAACTTACTAGTCAAAATGAGCTGGTGTTGGCTTCGGTGTAGAGGATAAAGGACCTTGAGAAGAAGAACAAGAAGATACTGCTAAAGCTTAAGGGGTCAAAGAGTGAGCTTCTAAAGATCAAGGATGGTGATGGTGATGATGATGATGATGATGATGAGGATGAGGATGAAGATGATACTGATGAAGATGTTAAGGAGGGAGGACCGAGCAAAAAAGATCTAGAGAATGATGATGATCAGGAAGGTGATGCATCTGCACCAACCTCAAGTCCCCAAGCTCAGGAGAGGCGCACTAAAAGAAATCAAGATCAAGGAGCCTCCTCCTCCGC
Organism: Flaveria trinervia; assembly: GCA_025506515.1. Taxonomy (NCBI): domain Eukaryota; kingdom Viridiplantae; phylum Streptophyta; class Magnoliopsida; order Asterales; family Asteraceae; genus Flaveria; species Flaveria trinervia. The sequence continues at coordinate 50,416,795 of CM046452.1, read as the reverse complement.
TCCTCTGGTTGAAGAACCAACAGATCAAGACAAAAATGAAGCTCAACAGACAGACGAGTATGATGTCGAACCCCTTCAGCAAGTTAAGACTCACCTTACAATGATTCTTGACTTGCAAGGGATAGTCAGGAGATCTGTGAGCTACACTCTAGAAGAGGGAGAGATTATTCATGATCTAACTGATGAACAGTTCGATGAAATATTCAGGCTGAATCCTGACGAGCTGGTCAAAGACGCTCTTGAAGTAGATGTTGTAAGTGACGATGATCTAAACGATGTAGAAGAAATAGAGATAAAGGATGTCACTGTAGAACATTATCCGGAGTACACTAACCACAAATGTAATGTTATACCTAATTTGGGTGATACTTTTGGCAGTGCTACGTTTGAGAAACTAGAGGAAATGGAAAAGGAGAAAGAGAAAGAAGAAAGCCAAGCCCAAGATTTAGACGCAAATGTTGATATCAAGAAACCTAAATGGGTAGCTTGTTTGCAGAGATGAAAGCCCAACGCGTGCCACAAAAGCAAAATGCCTACACCAAGCTCTATAGAGTCAAACTTCATCAGAAGGTGTCTGGTAAGATCACAGCGTGGGTGTATTTGAAGACTTAGGAGTCTATGCAGTAAAGAGAGAGAAAGTAATTGAGTATTTCAGATATCCTCATGATCTGAAGACTTTTCCTGGTTTTGAGCTCCACCGTCTGGCATGTTTAGATCTTTTATATGCAAATCTGAGGAAGATGTTAGGATGGTTCAAGGCAGCGTTGAAAAAGAAATATCACACCAGGTGGGTAAACTTCAGACCTCAACAACCTAAGACGTATATTCATACGTCTGAAGTGGATGCGATATATGGGAAGCCTAAAGTTGTGCTAAAGTAGAGTCCCCCGCGCACGATATCAAAGATTCCCTTACGGGAAATGCCTCAGGACTACACTCCACACTTCAAATGGTGGTATTAAGACTGGCGAACGGTCGAAGCGGTCATAGTGCTATACAGAGATGGAAGGATTGATACTATCTGGGTATTTGACCCAATGTGGTTTACAAACTTGTCAGCTGAAGATGTATACACATTATATAAGTGGCCACTGTTCTATGACACGCAGGCCATTATACAATCTCTACAGTTTCAACACGTAATAAGACTCTGCTTTGCATTTGAAATACATGCAGGAGTTACAAAAGAGGAGAAGTACAAGAAGTTCCAAGAACATGTGAAGAGTGTTAGACGATAGAGGAAACTAGGTCCAAGGGGGAGTTTGTAGATACATGTGTACCTACTTTATGAGCTTAAATGTAAAAGCCTTTCATGTCTTACACATATATAATGTAATGGTTGAATGGAATATAATATGTGGTTGATGTTTATTAATGTTTAATATTTCATATTATAATCGTGTATGAACTTCTTATATAGGTTTTAGGTTGTTGTACACAATTCTAAGTCAATAATGATTGTGTAATGTGTTCAACATAGTTGGATGAGTATTCATGCTAATGGCCCATACTTATGGACCATATGCATGAATACATCATGCTTATGGACCAGTCACACAACTGAACCAGGAGACTGGATCAGTCGTATGATTGAGACATAAGATTGACTTAGTCGCACGACTAAACCATGCTAATGGTTCAGTCATACGAATGAAAACCAATAACCTATAATTACCACTTAATTGGTAGAAAAACATAACAATTCGAAACAATTGAAGAACACTTGATACTTTCACGAACCCTAGCTGTCCAAAACGTCCAAGAAAGCCCGTCCAAGTTCATATATCATTCCCGATCGGTTCCTATTAGTTCATAACATTTAGTTTCAATCTTATATCGATCAGGTAATCGTTCTCACTGATTGAATCGCCAATCAAATAGGATTCCGCACTATTTGATTCGGTATAAACGTAGAATCTATTACTATTCCATACGTATACGGTCCTGACATAACATACATTATCATACAACATAGATTATCTAACAATACGTGCAAATCTAAATCCAACATCATGATCAATACAAATATAATTACATCATAACTAACAAATCATATATTATTTTTAATCATGCGCTACATGCCATGTGAAGTCACTCATGACTTCATATCCTAAACCCTACTAATCCTACTAAGTAACGGCCTCAGATTCACAAGTGTGTATGAAGATCTTTATAACATTACTCAACAGGATTCATAACAACCAACATACACAACAATGATCTATTATAATCTCAATCATAACCTCCTAACATAACTCAATAATTTTGCAATAATACATAAAGCCTAAATTTCCGAAATAATCTATCAAGTATCCCCATGATCTAGTTAATGCATACTAACGTATTAGACATCATTAACAAGCATTCTAGTATGATCCTAACATTATAAACATTCCCAACTCACAATATCCAATTATTCACATTAATAAAGTTTCCCTTTCGGGAAAGTAACACCCAAATCAATCTCTCATCCAATTCATTCATAATTCAACAACTTTATATCTAATTATCTAGATATGATCGACATCATTAATTCATCCGAATTCCCAAACCTCATGCACAAAAGTTACTACTTATAGTAAGGTATGAACCACACATCAATTCTATGAATTTTCTGCAAATCCATGTAAACTAACATCAATACAATACAATTAACATCAAAATATTGTCAAACAACATCAAATTTGACTTAATCATGTTAATTGAACTAGGGTTCTTCTTGAATTAAAAATAATGAAAAACTAATCAAAATATTACCTTTGGTCATGTAATGATGAAGAATTGGAATTGTTAACACATAGAAGTGATTGGAAACAAGCAAAATCGAATGAAGTAGTGTGTTCTTGGATCAAAATCACAAAAGGAAGGGTAGGGGGAGGTCTTGGCCGTGAGTTGGGATGGGGGGAGGGCCAGGGTTTGATTTTTGATTAATATTAACTTTTGGAATAATTACCAAATAAACCCTCCTTGTTTAAATTTTATAATAATTTTAATAATTTTAACTACAAAACACAAGCCTTATTAATCAACAATAGTACTATATATTTCAGCTAGCAACAACACACATGAATTAAGTATCACACGTAGTGACATTATAACGTAATATTCACAAATAATATTTAAAATTTAATAATCACATAACGATAAAGTAGTAATCAATATTATTAATTAAGTTATTATTATTTGTTAACCATAGTTAATTATTATTAGGTCAACAATGTTGAATGACGATTGGTGTGTGCTCAGGACACGTGTATGCAACACCTAACACAACTTATGTAGTTTGGTAACGAAAATTTACCGGATATCACATTCTACCCCAGATGGTATCTTGAACCTTCCTAATAAGACCATCAATTTATTTCTCAATGGCCTTAGATAAAGGAGTAACTAGACATGGAAGAAACAGATCTAGTTCATGGAATCTACAGGTATAGGCTACGTATTCTCCACTCTCCTAGGATGAATCCTAAAATCAACTTCCAGTTTCTTGATTTCATATATCGGACATAATTTCTAATTCATAACTTCTGTCATTTCAATCCAGTCAATTCTATAGCATCATCTGATACATGGGTTCATTTATCCCCGTTCCACCAAGTGAGTGCTATCTTTTGAAGAACACATGTAGCATAATGAACCTTGAGATTCTTGGGACACTTATTATTGAGGAAAGTTGTTAATCCAAGGATCGCAATCAGGAATTATCAGTGATACATTTAGTTCGATTAAATGATTGTGGAATGATCACTAATCATTGTTTTATTGATTAATTATTAAATATCAAAGATAATGAATATTGATTACATGGAACATAATGATTTCAACATAATAAATAAAAGATCAAGATTTGATGCAAAAGAATTTTATTATAACTAATAAAGTTTACAAGTGATCAAACAATGATTGCTTATGACTATGTTTGCTTTGAACTTGTTGTTGGTTTTGGTGTATTGATGTGACGGCTGCTAGTGTTTTATGTTTGATTGATCATGTGGATTGATGTGTTGTTTGGTATTACACCGTAATCGTATGAGTCAACCTACGACTAGTATTTATAGGCTTATGGTTTTTGTTAAGGAAACAACGAATCTTTTGGAGTTAGTGTTTGACTTGTTAACTTGATGGTGTATACAAGTGTTGGTCTTCCGTAGGTGATTGGTCTTCCATAGGTGATTGGTCTTTCATAGGTGATTGGTCTTCCCTAGGTGAATTGTCTTCCATACGTGATTGGTCTTCTATAGGAATCTTCTGAAGATCAGGTATAGGTTGGAATCACTTTAGTTTAGATTTTATTTCTATTCCATTGTAATAGGTTTCTTGTTCGTTTACTTTTGTATGTTGCTTATTTTGTTTAGTTTTGCTGCACAACAAAACTATGGGCAAAACTACAGTTTCGCTCATAGTCACTTGTTTAGTTCACCCGACAAAACTGTTGTTTCTACTGGGCGAATCTATAGTTTCGACAGCATAGTTTCGCTGACAACGAAACTGTCAGTGAAACTATGACTTCTATATATAGTTTTGATCTTGCTCATTGTTGGGGATCCTTGTAAAACCCTAATGAAGTATTTGTGTTGCAAGAGACTATTGTAAGCTGTTACTCTATTCAAACATATTTGAGCTTTGTTTATTTTGATTGAATTGGATCCTTATTGTTTATATTTGAATACATTGTGGTTATGATCATTCATCTTCATCTTCATTGTTTGTCTTTTGTTTCTGATATTGAACCATCGAACATATTAGTTATACTGAAACACGATCAAATGGACCAACAAAATGGTATCAGAGCCTTAGTGCGCTTGATTGTTTGAGGTTTTTGATTGTTTTTGTTCAATATCAATATTTCATCAGTTCCCAGATCAAATTTGAGTATATGTGATATGGAATTTGATTAAATTTTTCTTGTTATTCGTCGGGAAAGTTTTGTTAATCATCAAATCTCAAATCCATTGTGATTTAGGCGATCTAAGATTGATTTCATGTTGAAAAAGCCTTTAAGATTCAACCAGCGAAACTGCTTCATCATCCAGTGAAACTAGAGTATCATCCAGCGAAACTACTAGTGTTTTACACTTTGTAGTTGTTTTCATGATCTGAGCGAAAGTAGTGATCTTGAACAAAAGTTTAACAGTGCTTGTGTGCATATTTCAAGCAAAATTGCTACCAAAAGTATCATTAAACGAAAGTTCAAGCTTGTTTTGTGCGAAATTGTCAACGAAATTAAGCAGTGTCAAGCATTTGGCTAGCGAAACTGCTGGCGAAATTTCCTACGAAACTACTGTCTGCTTAGCAAAACTGGTCTTCCTTGCGAAATATCTTCTCTCAGTGAAACTAGCTCAGCGAAACTAGTTCTTTTCTGCGAAATTATTATTTCTTCAGCGAAACTAGAATGTCAAAAATAACTAATCTCACCCTTGCCGATTTATAAAGTGTAGCTCCTAACCGACCTCCAAGACTCATAAACGGTGACAACTTTGAAGACTAGAAGTGATGTCTCAAAGCCTTTTTCTTCTACACCAATCACAACCAATGGGAATCTATCATCTCTTGTCCGAATATACCAAATTTCACTATTAGTGATGTTGTGACTCAAAACAAAGGCCCAACTAAATTCAACGAGAAGGATCTAAAGCTAATTGATAGAGACTAGAAAGTTTTCAGAGCATTAACCCTATATCTTGCACTAGACATCTACGATCGATTTGCTGAAAATTAGAATGCTAAGTCACTCTTCGATGCTCTTTGTGAGTTCTATAATGGTAATGATGAGCTGGTTAAAGACAAGGGTATTCAAGCTGAGAAAGAGTTTAATTCGTTTGTGGGATACAAGAATGAGAGTCTCACAAATCTTACAAATTATTTTCTGACAGTGTCGAGCACACAGAAGAAGTATGATGAGAAACTGCCCAATAGTGAGCAAGTTAACAGGTTGTTAGACTCTCTCCCACCTCAGTGGAGTCAGGAAGTGAGAATGTTAAAGCAAGAAAGAGGTTTCACTGACTACAAGCTTATGTACATCATCATTAAGCTAATGTCCTTCGAGGTAAACATGAAAAGAAGATAATTCAACCAAACCATGATGCCTACATCTGGTTTCACTCGAAATGTTGCATTACTGTCTTCCGATGTAAACTCTCTAATGCATGCATCTCGTCAAGCTTGAGTGAATACTGGTGATTATTCTGGAGGTAGTGGTAGTGTTGGGAGAGATCAAGCCAGCTTGAAAGCAAATGCTGAATTGTCAGTTCCATCCGAGGCAATGGCTCTCTTTCGTATGTTTGTTTAGAGTTATGAAGCCTTAGTGGTGGATGAGTTGAAAGATAAAGGGATGACAATGGAGGATATGTATCAGGTGGATCATGATGATCTTGAAGAGACTGACATTTAGTGGCAAATGGTAATGCTGACACTCAAAGCCTGAAGATTCATGGAGTGCACTGGAAAGAAGAATTTCGGAGGACAAAGTTATAATTCCAAATTAGGATTTGATAATTATAAACTGATGTGTTTAAATTTCAAACAGTTAGGAAACTTCAAATGTGAATGTCCATTGCCAATCGTCACTAATCCTAGTAATTCAGAGTCCCACGACTGGTTTTAATTAGGAATAAAGAAGAGACAAATCACAAGAAAAAGACAGCTTTGATTTCGAATTTTGATTAGAATGCAGAGGTTGAAGAGACGAGAAAGGAAATTAATCTAGCATTGGTGGTTGAGGTTGTGGAAGAAAGGAAGAAGGTGAACTGTGAGGATGATTTTGATTTGTTCAAAGAACTTAGAGATAAAGTTGAAGTATCTTTGAAGGTGAAAGAGGAAGAAATGGTGATAGAAAGTAAGGATAAGAAGAAGTAGAAGGAAAGAAGTCAACCCACTAAGCAAATTCATAGAAAAGATGATGATGTTACAACTGTCGAGGAAAACAAGTTGAGTACTTCGAAAAGCTTTAACAACATAAAAGGTGGTAATGGGACTTCCTTATGAGGTAATTCAGGACATGTATTCTTCCAGCATGCAAAATTTGATTATTTGGGGTATACAAAGCTAATCTCTTGTTAATTGACAATGAAAAAAATATCTAAAACAAATTAGTGAAGAACTTAAAATAAACGAGTCTAAATATTTGGTTAAATTAAACGAAGCTTTGAAAGAAAATGATCATTTAAAAAGAATTTTATTGGAAAGAAATGTTAAGATTAACACTTTGACTAAAAGGGTTGCACTTGCTGAATTGAAACAAGTAAACTACAATCAAAGCTGGATAAATGGACAATATCAGGGATAAAACATGATGATTTATGCAAATCTCAAAGGGGGGCTAGGATTAAAATAGGATTGGGATATGAAAATGCTAAGGTTTATCCTCCTCCTAGTACTTACTGTTATTCCCCAATGCCAATTCTTCATCATTCTAATGATTTGATCACAATAGATACTAATAGTATGTCTGCAGGTTTAGAAGGTGTGAACACTAAGCATGTTTGTGAGGACTATGGTTATGGACCGACTTGCGGGCTTGCATGCACTAGTCTTAGTACACTTGAATTTCAAAACTATGTCTTAGATAATAAATCTAGTTTAAGTTTTCTTTTTTGTTTCAAGTCAATCTGTAGCAAACACTATCTCATCTTGTTCTAGTGATGTTTCTACTTCATCTTTAAATAATTTGCATTGCAATGATGATAACTCCTCTAATTGTGTTGATATCATGAATGATTCCACTCTTGAATGTAAAGAGAAAATAAAAGCAATTGTTTTGAAAAATTCTATTCTCATCCTATTCGATATTTTACCCCAACTAATATTTCTTAATAAAATGAAAGGGTAATGCCATCATCTGAGGCAAGTACAAGTGGTACTAGTACCACTCGTACGTCTGATGACGATGTTTCATTTTTTGTAAATAACCATCCTTTTGTAAATAAAAACAGACCTAGAGACATGTATGAGACTTACAATGACGTTAATTCCAGATTGTCTGAATGTGATGAGTAAATATACCTTTATAAATTTTCTACCTTGTTGCATAACAGACCTATATTAAAATCACACTATTTTCGATATAGTAAAGATGATTGTTGGTCTATTTGATCAATTTTCAGTACAAATGAGTTGTTGGATCATTCAATATCAAATACAAGCAATAGACAAGAAGGATGATGAAGATTGAGAACAATAACAATTCAATCAAAGTAAGACAATGATAATCATGTACTTAATAATAACAAAGCACAACGATATTTATGTGAATTTACTGCTTACAAAGGTTACTTGCAACAAGGATAAATGATTAGGTTTTGCAAGATCGATTCACAATGAAAATAATCAAAAATATATATAGCAGTCTTAGTTTCGTAGACAGTTTTATTGTGAGGGAAACTGTCCTGCCAAAACTATAGTTTAACTGGCAGAAACAACAATTTCGCCGAGAGAACTAACCAGATGACTGGCTCACAGTCCTTGCTGGACTACAAAACAAAATAAAGCTAACTACATACAAAAGTAAGCTAACATAAGACCTATTACAAGGAAATATAAACAATCTAATCTAAGGTGAGTCTAACCTATGCATGATCCTCAATGATCATGTAATTAAGAACTGTCCGGAGCTATATCATAGAAATGTTAATAGAATTCATTTGGGAATAGATTGAATCATTTGTTAATAATTTATTTTGTAAGAAATCAATCTCTCCTAAACCTAAAATTGTTCAAACTTGGTTCCTGTTTCACCGGGTTAATATAATCCTTGACATTGTTTTGCAGGAGTTATCCACTAAAGTTGCAAACAGTGTATGGCACACTTATAGTGGATGCTCCAGACACATGACGTGGTTAAAAGACTTATTGACCAATTATCGAATAATCAATGGGGGATATGTTGCATTTGCTGGCGACAAGAAAGGATGGAAAATGATTGGCCAAGGGAAGGTTTCCTACGGCTCTCTTACCCTAGAGAAAGTCAATTACGTACCAGAACTTGCTTTTAATCTGTTGAGTGTCTCTTAGATTTGTGATAAAGACATTCCGGTCTTGTTCAAGTCCAATGAATGTCTCTTTCTGAAACCTAAGATTGATATTCCAGAAGAGATAGTGTTAATTCGGGCTCCAAGAAATAATGAAACATATCTTCTTGACATGGGTTCAAAGGAGTCAACGTATACAGTCATTTGTCTTTCGTCCAAAGCTTCTACTTCCGCATCTTTCCTATGGCATCACAGAATAGGCCATGCTAATTTCAAAAATATAAACAAATTACTTAAAAACAATCTTGTTAGGGGATTACCTTTAAAGGACTTTTTAGTGGTTGAAAAATGTACGGTGTGTGCTAAAGGAAAACAACACAAGAAAACACATAAACCAAAAATTGAAAATAGCATATCTAATCCCCAGAAGTTGTCGCACACCGATTTGTTTGGCCCAATTAGTGTTAAATCAATTTCTAAAAAATCTTTCTGTCTTGTGATTACAGATGATTCCCACCCTCATTGAAGCTGCTACTACGATGTTGATCGAATCCTTTTAACCCACTATCTTTTGGGTAGAGGCTGTTAATTATGCTTCATATGTTTTGAACAGGGTATTGATCGTCAAAGATAAAATGAAGACTCCTTATGAACTTTTTCAATAGAGAAAGCTTTTAATTGACTTCTTTCTCCCATTTGGTTGCTCATGCACTTTACTAAATAGCAAGCACAAAAGATGAAATTTGGTGCTGTCTTTGAAGAATGTTACTTCGTAGGCTATTCTTCTTCTCAAAAAGCTTATCGGGTGTATAACAAGAGAACCCGTATTGTGCCAAAGTCATTTTATGTTGATTGGCAGGAATCTAATTCCTTAGTTGTTCGATGTGAACCTGCATGGTTCTTTGACTCCGATATGGTGTTTAATTCATTTAATATTCCAGTTTCTGATGATGATGCGTCCACCTCTAACGTCCAATCAAATATCATTCCTCCAAATCCATTACCAGTCATTCCTCAAGCCCTTCCCAATATATCAACAAACGATGCTACATTAGTTGACATTACATCTTCATCATCATCTTTTGTCGCTCCTCCTCCACCCGTTTCTGCATCTCCTCCCTCATCACCTACTTCTAACTCATCTCAACTTTTACCACCCAATTCCCCAATTGACTCTACCTTACCATCTTCCTCACCTTCATCTACCCATCAACAACCTATCAGCCAACCTTCTTCAAATATCATACACATGACCATAGATTTCAAAACTTTGAAAGATCATCCCCATTATAACATCAATGGATCTATCACTGATGGAGTTCGCATGCGGAGTCAATCTAGTTTGATTAACATCTGTCTATTCTCTTTTTTTATATCCCAACTTGTCCCGAAAATGTTCATGCAGCTCTTTAGGATCCTTGCTGGGTTGAATTGATGCAAATAGAGCGACAACAATTTAGGAAACTAAAAGTGTGGACTATGGTTGATGTTCCACTAAACAAATGCCCAATTGGCATGAAATGGGTGTTCAAGAACAAATCCGATGACCGTGGCATTGTGGTAAGGAATAAGTCCAGATTGGTGGTTTAGGGCTTTGCTCAAGAGGAAGGGATAGACTACACGGAAGTCTTTGCTCCTATAGCCCGTTTTGAAGCTATTAGAATCTTTCTGGCTCATGTTGCTCACAAGAAGTCCCAAGTCTATGAAATGGATGTCAAATGTGCATTTCTTTATGGATACATTGTGAAGAGATATATGTGTGTCAACCACCAGGTTTTGAGAATCCCGACTTTCTTGACAAAGTCTACAAGCTTGATAAGTCTCTTTATGGTCTTCATCAGGCACCTCGGATTTGGTATATTAACACAGTCTCTCTTAATCAATCATTTTTCTCGTGGCACCATTGATATGACGTTATTCAAGAAGGAAGCGGATGGTGAGATGCTGATTGTACAAGTCTATGTCGATGATATTATTTTTGGCTCCACCAATCCGAATTTGTGTCGGAGTTTGAGTAAGTCATGCAAGGTCACTTTAAAATGAGCATGATGGGGGAGATGTGCTTTTTTCTTGGGTTTCAGGTTGAACAAAAGCCTGAGGGAATTCTCATACATTAGGAGAAGTATATTAAAGACATTTTGAAAAAATTCAACATGGTTGATGCTTCTCCTGAACTCACTCCTTTCACTGCTCAAACTTGCCTCACTCCTGACGAGGACGGGAAACCTGTTGATGCTCATCTCTCAGATCAATGATCCGTTCCCTTATGTATCTTACAGCGAGTCGTCTTGACATAACCTTCATTGTAGGATATTGTGCTCGATACCAATCTGCTCCAAAAGAGTCTCATGAAAATGTTGTAAAATGAATCTTTCATTATCTTAAAGGCTCTTCTCATCTAGGGTTTTGGTATCCTTATGGTTGAAATTTTGATTTACATGCTTATTCTAATAGTGATTCTAATGGATGGAGGTTAAACAGAAAGTCGGTTACTAGAGGTTGTCAGTACTTTGGCAATTGTCTGGTATGGTTGGCAAAAATATACCACTATTTCTCTTTCTACAGGGGAAGCAAAATACATTACATCTTCCAATTACTGCTCTCAAGTTCTCTATATACAACATCAGATGGTTGACTACGGGATCAACTTTCTCCATACACCGTTGTTCTATGACAATGAAGTAGCTATTGTCATTCCCAAGAATCCTATTTATCATTCTCGCACCAAGCACATTGAGACAGGAATTCATGTAATTCGTGATGCTCAGGAAATTGGTTTTATTGATAATATTCCCATTGACACAAAAAAATCAAAAGGCTGATCTTTTCACTAAAATGTTTGATAAGCCTTGTTTTTATGAGTAAATCTCTATATTAGGATTAATATCATTTTAAACCCTTTTCTCTTAAAAAATATTTCATGTACATATTGTTTATCCTTCTTTCTTTATTTTCTTTCTTTACTTGTCGTTTTGCCTGCTCCTAGCCCTTCATCATCTTTCACATAATAAAAATATTAATTAAAAATAAAAATTTACAATGAATGTTAGAGTTCTATAGCTACATAAGAAATTTCTACATCATGCTTATTTGTAAAAATTTCAGGGGAGAATATATATATTAAATGCTCTTCTTGTTTTCTTTTGCAGAATAAAATAAGAAGCCTGAACGATGTAAAGGAGGTCAATATTATTGTGTTGAGATATGCTTGATAGGTTCAGCTAGAAAGCGAAGTAAACAATCATCTTGCAGCTTAATTAATAAGAACAAGAAACTTGATGATTCGGATAATCTCCTTGACGTTGTTGCCTTTCACAAAGTTTCAAGTCCGTGTTAAAAAAGGATTGGGAACATGATATCTATGTTTTGTGTTATTCTGATCTAAAGTATATTTGTGTCTAAATCTTCCACCCTGTCTTAAAAAGCTATATGCTTACTCATCTTCACATCTAAGAAGCTCCTTGTTATATTATTTCTAGTGCTTATCTCCTCTGCTATGTGTGAACATTGACCTGGAGTGATGATCTCCTATGTTGTATGATAATACTAACCTAGAGCTCTAATTGGCACAATATGATGATCTTCTCTGTAACACGTAAATATAGACCTATAGCTCTCATCTTTAAGGCTCAATTGATTAAGTCTTCTGTTATACGTAAGTATAGACCAAGAGCTATCATCATTTGATGTCCATCAGGGCATTGCTTCTTTTGAAAAAGGACCTATGTTGCTTCTGAGAGGAATAGTTAAGCAGAGCGTGTCATTTGTTCAATATACCATGAGGACAGATTAAGTTTATTTGATAAATGTTTGTGGGGACTAAGTTATTCAATATTTTTCTTTAAAAAGAACCAAAACATGATAACAGTAACTATGGTGTACTAGTTGAAACAAGAAGGCATGGACTTAAAGGGACAAGTATATTAGCAATCCCGCCAAACTTTGAATCTCCAGAAGATCTTTTCAGCTTCTCGTTCATATCCTTTTTCTACTATTTGATATAGTTTTAGAAGATCATTTCAGCTTCTCGTTCATATCCTTTTTCTACTGTTTGATATAGTTTTAAAAATACGTGAAGTGTGGTAAGTTCTTGTGGGGAAAATTTCTTTTGATTTCTTTTATTTTATTTTGTTTACTTTATTCTAATTGTTTTCTAAATAATTTTTCTTTATTTTATTTTAAATAGAAAATAAAAAATTTAAATTTTTAAGTCTCCATTATACTTTCGCTGGTAGTTTCGTTGGTTGAAATTATAGATTCGCTGGCTCATTTGCATGTCGCAAGGTCAGTTTCGACAAGAGTTTATACGGGCGGAACTATAGTTTCGCTGCCTGCGAAACTATGTCCTATATAACTTTTTTTTGTGAAATTAACCTCTCATTTTCGCATTATCGTGGTTTTACGTCATTTTGAACACTCCCGTGTCCTTATATTACGATTCTGGGATTTTGTTTTTTTTATTCTTGTTTGAGTGTTATTTTCTCTTCGAATGTGAGTTTCGAACCAAGGACTTTAGTTTAATCTACGATAATCATCTCTTTATAAACTATTTTGATTTTGACTCTTTGATACCTTCGCAATCTTGTTGCAAAGTATCGATAGTCCAACGAAACTGAACGAAAGTGTGTAGTTATGTTGTTCGAGCAAACTTAACAGTTTCACTTATCACAATTCAGTTTCGTTGCGCCAAATTTATAGTTTTGGCTTGACGAATCTACTACACTGTCTTGCTGAAACTACCTCATAATTGTTGCCGAAATTACACTTTCATTTGCCGAAACTAATATTTCGACCAGTGAAACTATTTTTTGGCTACCGAAATTAAATTGTGTTTTGTTCAAGTTTAATCTTTTAATTATTTTTCTTTAATATTAAGTATTAATATACCATACTAATATGTTTCATCTTTTTTTCAGATTCCATGGCTAATCTTAAATTCGACAAGAGGAAAAACATTACCGCTCTTCTGGATGACTCTCATCACAAGGCTATCAGTTTTAGAGATTGCATCCGTTGGCTACAGAGATCTCCAATCGCCTACGCGATCTCACATACTTCTACTGTATATGACTTACACATTCGAGATTTCTAGCGTAATACAAAGTATGACACGAGAGCCAATCCTCAAAGGATTGTGGCTAGAGTGATGGAGAATGACCTGATCATTACTACTGAGATTATATCGAGGGTGTTGAGACTTGATGAGGATACTTGAGAGGACACAAACCTATCAGATCATGAGGTGTTTGAGGCTTTTGGATCAATGGGATATGAGGGTCCTCCGTTTGGCATGAGAAAGGTAATCAAAAAGTCCTTTCTCTCCAAGGAGTGAAGATATATAGCCCACATGTTTGTCATGTACTTAGAACACTGAAAAGGTAGATCAGACGGGCTAAACTTAGATTGCGCTAAAGCCATGGTGATTTGTTGTAGAGGGCAGAAGAACAACACTACAATACTAATTTTTTATTGTATGGCTGAGAACGTAATGGCACAAAAGAAGGACAAGTGGCTACTATACCCAAGATTCATTCAGATGACTACAGATAATGTTATTTCCAATATTCCAACACATGGCGAGATCAAGAGATTGCTACGATGAACACTCGTATATATGCAAACTGCTTTGCTATTAGACTTGAATTTAGTGTGAAGATCACTCACATTTGGAAAAATATTTTCCCCTCGGAATGATGGAATTATGTTAGGAGGGTTAATGAGTAGGAGGAGAAAATGAGTCGGAGGATTTCAGGGTTGGTACAATTCTTCATAGAGTACTCTGCTCTTGTGAATGCCCTAGAAATCCATGATTTGAAGGAACTAGCTAGTCTAGAGCTGCTTAATCATAAGGCTATGTTCAGGGGATATGAGTTTGAAGATATTCTAAGAAACTTTAGAAGAAAAAACAACTTCAAATCTCCTAAGGCTATCTGCATGAGGAAAGGTAGATCCTTTATCAACCCCCTTGAAAAGAAAAGAACTAAACCAGCAGAAGAAGTTGTGTTTCCTGAGCTGAAAGTAAAACCAACTAAATCATTAAAAAGAAAGATGGTGGGTGGAACTCATTCCTCTACACCAATCTCTAATGTCTATTATGATGAAAAGACATCTGAGTTGGTAATTGAGTGAAGATGGGGAGGAAAAGAAGGTGCTGAGATTAGATTGTTCAGTGGATATGAGGTGAGATTGCTAGATGAATCCTATATCCACTACATATATACCAGACACTTTAGAGAAATAACCAATAAGCTGGGAGAAGAAGACATGCATTTCTTCTTAAAGTGCATTAAAATTCTAAAAATGGCATATGATCAAATAAGTGCCAAGAGAAAATACAGGAAGAAGAAGAAGACTCCTCTTCAATTGGGGAATATTGTGAAGCTAGAGGTAGATGTGGATGGAGCTTTATTGATACATAGAGATGGGTTGTCTACTGTGTCTATATGGGAGTTTGTTGATACATCATGTTCTTAGTTTATGTTCTTAAATTTAAAAGTCTTTCATTTCCTACACATATGTAATGTGACTTCTTAATGAAATATGATATGCATCTTGATATTTACTTGTCTTTGAGTATTTCATATTATTATTGTATTTAGTATAATTCATGTGTATGAATATCATATATAGGTTTAAGGAGTCAATAATGATTGAGAAATGTGTTCAACTGATTCGGGTGGTTATTTATGCTAATGGACCATACTTATGGACCATACGCACGAATGAATCATACTTATGGGTGAGTCAGATGACTAAACTAGGAGACTGGATCAGCCATATGACTGAGACATAAGATTGATTCAGTCGCAGGACTGAACCTTCAGTCGTGCATCTGAATGAACCGCATGAGTCAGTCGCACGACTGAACCATGCTAATGTTCAATCGTACGAAAGAAGCTGAAAACCAATAAATACTACATAATTCGTGGAAAAACGGGAGACTTCAAATATTCACAAACCCTAGCCGTCCAGAGTGCCCTAAGCAGCCTATCCAACTTCATAGTTTGTTCCTGATCGATTTCTACTCAATTCTTAACGTCTGTTTCACCGTTAGATCGATCAGGTTGTTGTTCTTAATGATTGGATCGCCTATCAAATAGGACTCTGGACTATTTGATCTAGTCTCACGTAGAATCCGTTAGTACTCCTTACGAGAACGGTCCTAACAAGAACCAATTTCTCTTAAGAAGCTACCCCTAAGAATTAGATGAAGATTCATGTGCTGAACAGAGAAAAGATGTTTGATGTAAATGACTTTGTCAACATGATAAAAGCCATTTTGGATCCATCTCAAGCAGAACCTCTTATTCCTCCACTAGACCCAGTAGAATCTTCATAAATGCACCACCATCAAACCATTGTAGAACATAGGCTGTATAATCCTTAAGGGAGTATTGTTAGAACCTAAAAGGATCATACATGCCAATTCAATTGATGGGTTGATATTTGTTCTACTGGTAATCCCACAAGTCCAAGTATTAATGCAGATGTAGAATCTGCAAAGAAGACAAGTGTCGGCTAACCATATTGTATATGCGGAACACATAGAAAATGATGACAAGTGTTTGTTCTTTCGCATTAACAAATGCGGATAGCCAAAAAAAATGCTGACAGTTTTGTACATCCACATTAAGTAATGCGGATGCCCGACAACAAATGCGCATGTGTTTGTTCATCTGCATTTGTCAATGCTGATGTCCAAACACTAATGCTGAAGACAAAAGAAGAAATGTTGATCAAGATCAACATATCCGCATTAGTCAATGCGGATGAACAAAGAAATCCTGATGAATACTTAGACTAGTTCTCTGATGTATTGGTTAGGGGTAGTTTAGTCATTTTGTAAAAGGCATCTTGTCAGCCTATAAATAGAATAGAAAATCTCGTATGTGAGGTGACTGTTGATAGACAATCAGAATATTTTTGTTTAGTCTTATGTTCTCAAGGTGTATTGTTACTGTTTAATGCTCAAACCTAGCATTCATTGTAATCAATCACCTTTATTAATATAAAGTGCATTTATGAGTATTTCTTGCATTTAATGTTTCTTGATCATTTGATTCTTCCATACAATCATTAACTCAATCATCATATTCGATCCTTGGGAGAATATCAATCTCAAACCCAGTCAATTGGTATCAGAGCTTTGGCTCTCGGTTCTTTTTTAGATCTGTCTAGATCTAAATAGAATTCGATTGATCTGGTGATTGAGTTGCTAATAGAGGTTCTACTACATCTACTTACTAAAATGCAAAAATATCTTCAACAGTCACTATTCATTTGTACTCATCTTCAAGAACAAACCCGTGAATAGTTAGGACAACAGAAACAAATAAACATCTTCAGATCTAGTTACAGAAAAAACTATTACTTAACAATCAAACTAATCATTATTCAACAAGGTTAAACAACAACTTGTTAAAATGGATTCACATAGTTTCTCTAAACTTGGTCGTATTCCAAAACCACCCATGCTTAAACACAAATCTGAGTTTAAGAAATGGAAAATCAGATTCACGAACTATATTAAAGGTCTATATCTGGACTACTGGATTTCAATATGCAAAGGCCCTCACATTCAAGTGACTTTTTCTGCTGATCAAGCTGCAATGTACAAAACCACAAGAATTTCTATTGAGGATCTCACACTTGATGATGATGACTACAAAAAAATAAAAGTTGATGTCAAAGCTTATTCTATACTTACTCGAGCACTAAATATGGATGTGCTAAAAAGATTAGAAACGTATGGAACTGCTAAAGCTGTTTGGGATGCACTACTGATAATGTGTGAAGGCAGTAGTGAAGTTGCTGAAAGTAACAAGGATAAGCTTGTTAATTAATATGAAACCTTTCATCACTCCAAGGGGGAGTCAATCTCTAAATAGCTGCATAGATTTGTGTAGCTAGTAAATGATTTAGAGATCATAGGGGTAACTTAAAAAGTCAAAGAACTAAACAAGAAGATGCTTCATAGACTTCCAAAAAGTTGGAAACAAAATGTGACAATGTTGAAAAACACTCTTGATCTAGAGAGTACCACCTTGGACATCATGATTGCCAAGATAGAAGCTCTTGAACTTGATGAGGGAAGTAGAAATATTGGTGGACCCAGAGTTATTGAAGCTTATAAATTCCTACGGACACCCACTCTATAGAAATATTTTCATCACTGAGGATGATGATTGTCTTTCCTCAAGAGATCAAGTGAAGACAACTGGTTTCATTATAGCTCTTCCAACTAACAAGCCATCAACACCATTACAACCAACAGGGTTCCCTACAACTCCCTCAAATACTCTAAAGATCCAAGTTTAGAAGAGCAAAAGGCAACTTACAATCCCTTTGTTGCTAGCTTTGAAGCTTATCTGGGAGGCAGACTCACTTTTGCTCATCTGATCCAGGAAGACTTGGAAGAAATGGATCCAGATGATGTGGAAGAAATGGATTTGCAGTGGCAAATGGCTATTATTGCAATGAGAGCCAAGAAGTTTTTAAGAAGAAAGAAAACTTAGCTTTAATGAAAACACCAAACTTGGATATGACAAATCCAAGGTGAAGTGCTTGAACTGTGGCATGACTGGCCACTTCTCTACAGAATGTAATGCTCCTAGAAGAAGCAACAATTTCAAAGGAATTCTCAGGGTTGGTCATCTCCACAACCAAGCACAAGCTTTCACTCCAACAATCACTAACAATAGTATCATCATCAAGATCACCAACAACCTTATCAGAATCAGCCACAACGGACTAATCAAGTTCATGGAAGCAGTAAGTCATCTTCAAATGCTTTTTTTATCAAGTAAGATGGAGTATGTGATTGGTGTCTGTATGCAGAGAAAGTGAAGCCTCAATTTTAGAATCATACACTCATGGCTCACATCAATGATGGTCTATCTCCCATGCCATCTGAGGTAAAATCTAACCTTTGTAGTAATAAATGCATTACTAAACTGCAAGGTTATTGAGAGCACAATTATAAACTGGCTGACAAAATAAAAAAAGAAAAGGTCAAGTAAGAGATGATAAGAGAGAAATAAAAGGCTTTGAAATCAAAATTAAATCTCTCATCTCTGATATTGAAAAATTGCATGGTGAGAAGTACACTCTTGCAACTAAAAAAGATCAACTAACTGAAAAGTTAGCTCAATCAAAAGCTGAACAAACACTCACTGAAGTGAAACTTGAAAAGCTTCAATTGTCTTTAGTCAAGCTGCAAGAGATGCTTGACTCATAAAATGATCCCAAGGATATGTCTAGGATTAGGTATAACTCTTGTCCTCCACCCTACAAAGACAACTACACTGTCATGCCTGAAATCATTACACTCAAAAAGCAAATTGAACCTAATACTATTGAACCAAAAACAATAGGTAAAACAAGACACAAATCCTAAAAACAAACCAAATGTTTACATTGAAACAAATGAGGAGAAAATCAAATTAGGTCACCCAACTAAAGTCAAGGAGTGTTCAGACAAGACAGTGAATGTCATTAAACCATCAAGACCAATCAAGGCCATTGTCCCCTTTGTGAAATTATACCCGCTATTTCAAAAGGAATGAAGAAACTTGTCAAGTCAGTGAAACCTTCTGCTGAAGCAGTTCTAATAATGAGATTAAATCTCCAAAAAATAAGCAAATCAGACAAGGTTTCACTACCAAAGAAACACAAGTGCTCACTGATTTCAAAAACTAAAATTCACTCAGACCTCCAATCTTCAAAATCAAAACAAGGAGTAGGTTTGACTATGAAATAAGGAGCATGTTAATTAGTTTGCGCAAGAAGTCCAGAATGCATTGAGAAACAAAAAACAGCCTAAAACAATCAACAACAGTAGTGTTGTGAAGGAAACTACTAAAAAGACTAATTTTGATTCTCCCCTAAACCAAAGATTGTGACTCAGTTGAAAACAGGTAAATCAACTAAGTCTGCTAAAGCAAAATTAGATTCAAGAAACAAGCATATGTAGTGTGACATATGTGAAATGTTTAATCACAAAATAGAAGAGTGCTTTTTCAATCAATACTGCTCTATCTGTGACATGAACAATCATTCCACTAAAAACTGCTATTTTAATAAATATTGTTCAGTCTATGTATGAACAATCACAATACATCTGATTGTTACTTCAAGCAAAAAGGATTGAGAATTCCACAAAACAAACCTATCTCAACAACATCATCTGTGAAACCCATAGTCAGAAGTCATTTTCATAATAACCAATCTAGGATATCTAGATTAGATAATGACATGAGTAACAAGAAAGAATTATGAAGAGTCAAAGAAACAAACATCACAACATGAAGCAAATGTATGATCTTCCCAAACCAAAAATGATAATTGGTAATAAAAAACAGGTCAGATTTCTTCAAAGAAATAGGAACCAAAGGTTTTATTATTCCTCTAACTCTTCAATTGATGTTGATGAGATGACACAATCAAAATATCATTAGAAATATCCCAAAACACCTCTCTCTAAATCGTAGTTTAGAGGAAAGTATCAAGAGGTCACCATCATCGATAGGAACAGGAAACCCAAGGCCATTATGGCTGGGGTTCCATATTCTAATTAGTTCTTTTGTGCTTGCAGGGTCATCCATATAGGCCCAATACCATATGGTACATGGATAGTGGATGCTCCCGACCCATGACCGGAGATCGTTCCATCCTTCATGACTTCAAGCATACACAAGGAACTACTATGGCAGGAGAGGAGATTCACAAGGTGGAAGAATTACTGGTGAAGGATCTATGACAAATGGATGCTGAGCTTTGATAGAGTGAACTAATGTTGTCACACCCCGACCGACGGCAGAATCATCGGGCGGACGAATGTGAAACGCTTGTTCATAGCACATGGAACTAATAAGTTGAAATAATATTAAATATCATTTTTATTGACATTACAAGACAATTAAATCATTACAATACAAACAGATATAAACAATAACATAAGATTTTCAAAAACTAAGTCCAAGTCCTATATGAGCACGAAGAGATCCTCAAGTATCAAAACTAAAACATGTTGAAAATAAAAGGTCAACTTTGAAAGTTGATGAGTTCCCATGGGTTAAACATACATATATATAAAAGATTTACAAGTAGCAATTCATGTCAATGGTTATGAATCATGCACGTTTATAGAACACATACAGCTACAATCAAACCTCGACTTAATTACAAGTTTATATGATTGGCAAAGTGTACTTGGTTCCCATTATGACCAAGTGATATGTCATCAGGAGCCGGCAATACATCGGCTTTAGCACCAAATAGGCTTGTCAGGCCCATAGATCTAAAATGTCTCCAAGCTAACAATAGTTAATGATTGTAAACAAAATATGTATCTCATATAACACTCATAATAATACCAATAACCATGACAAAAAGTAAAGATGAATTGCATGTGCATTTACATGTATCAAGATGTTTACAAGTGTAAGTTTATAAGGTTAACATGTTTCACCCCAAAAGGTGTGAAATAAAGTAAAAGGGGGCATGGAGAACTCAGATGGATAATCATAATAATAGTGATGGTTGTAGAGTACATAAGAAAACTTAGATGTCAAGAGTCAAAGGTGATGTCCCAAATGATAAAAAAAACTATAAATTAAGGTCAAAATTCATTACAAGAAGTTAGGACGCTTAGGAATGCCAATAAGCAAAAGGTAGATTGAAGAACGATTATTATACCAATTTTAGATTCTAGACAGAATGTTCGGTATGTGTTTAAACAAGTTTTTAAAATAGAAAAAGGTTTCATAAAATTATAAACATTTACACTAACTAGTTCATAGTCTCCGGACAACTTTCATTCAGAAACATTTTTATGAAAAGATGCGTAAATAGTTCAAACAATCAGTACAAAATAGAAGGTGCTTAAATGCGCACTATCTTGTGAAGGCTATTGTTGAGTCGTGAGATTAATTTTAAAGATGTATAAATGTTGTTGAAAAGGTATTTAAATGAAATTAACATTGGAGTCTGATTTTACGCAAATTAGTTTTATGATCATGTTATGGTCGGTTGAAGTAAGATTAAATTCTGGCAGAATTGTAGTAAGGCACTTATGTGCACTTTTAAAATCGTTAAAGTATGAGATGGGTTAGAACAATTTATTATGTCAATACATGGTATATTAGTCTTCATTTGAGTAATAAAGATATTCTAAGACTTTGGCATAGCCATCATTTAGAAAAATAATCTTGTGGAATAACCGAATGCGACGACATAGCTGTACATATGCATACAAGATTATTTGTTTATGTTAGTGCGTTGTTAGATTGATTAGGAATGTTAGTGATTATTATAAGGTTAGAGATTATTAAAATATTAATGATCTAATGATAATGATTAAAATAAAAAGAGATTTGGTAGAAGAAATAATAATAGTAAGAACATAAAGTCATGAGAACAATTGGATGTTAGGATGATTGAATGTATAATATAAAAGCAATAAAAATATTACCTTAGTATTAAGAATTCTTGAAATTTATTGTAAAATAAAATTATTCAAATTGATCATAACCAATGGATGAAAGAAAGATATGAGAGTGGGATTTTTAGAGAATGAACAGATGAAAAGTGAGGCCTAAGGTTTGCTTTTATAGTTGAGGTTACGAGTAGTTATGAATGATATTAATAGTGAGTTATAAGTCTTATAAAAGGGGGTTATGATTGAAATTTCCAATAAGTATAAAATTAAATAATTTAAATAAATAAAAGAATAATTGCAACTTAAACTTTAAATTTTTAAAACTTTAATTTTAATTTAGCAATTTCTTTTTTTATTAAATCTTTATAGACTTTATAATCTAATAAGAACTTGTAATTTGATTATTTAGTTTAATTCCATATTTAAAATCTTATAAATATTAATAACCATTTATAGACATTACATATTTGTAAAAATAATGATCTTGGTATTTTAATCCTTTATTTTAGATTTATAATTAAAAATCATAAATGAAAAATAAATTTCATCAAGCACCCCACCCATACGACTTGTTGGGGGGCCATTCGCCTTTTGAATCAAACAAAGTAAGTAGTAGGGGCTTCATAGCAACTTTCATTCGAAAGGAAAACAAAGAACTATTTCATTCTATAAATCATGAAATTACCATGAATTAAAATTATCATGAATTGATTTAATAAATGGAAGTTGAATAAATAGTATTATTATTATGTTTTGAAGGATTAAAATAAATTAAATTTCTAACTAATGTATTTGATTTTCCAAAATTGACCCAAACGGATTCGGGTTTGGGTTTCTATTTTCCAAAATGAGCAGATGATACAACTATGAACAACTGAACTTCAATCTTCTAAGTTTGTCTTAGATTTGTGACAAGAAATATTCAACTCACTTTACCGACACTCATTGCTACATTCTGAAACCAGGATTTTAGATTTCTGAAGAATGGGTTGTCCTAAAGACTCCGAGAAAGAATAACGCCTAAGTCTTAAACATGAATTCTACTACACCAATAAAAGAGACATGTCTACTGTCTAAAGCATCATCTGATGAGTCTCAGTTTTGGCACAGACGCTTGGGGCACACAAACTCTAAAAACATGAACAAATTGGTGAAAGGAAACCATGTTATTGGTCTTCCCCAAAAACAATTTCATTTGTTGATCACTGTTCAGCATGCCTCAAAGGAAAACAACATAAATCTTCTCACAAACCAAAGCTGGTGAACACAAACAATACTCCATTGGAGCTACTTCATATGGATCTGTTTAGACCAACTCATGTTATGAGTATTGGAAAGAAACAATATAGTTGGTGATCATAGATGACTTTTCAAGATTTACTTGGGTTTTCTTCTTACTTCATAAAAATGAGGCATCCCAAATAATAAAAGACTTTCTCACAAATATTGAAAACCAACTTGATCATAAGGTCAAAACAATAAGAAGTGATAATAGAACTATGTTTAAAAATTAAGACACGAGTTCCTTTTGTTCAACCAAAGGCATCGCTCATCAATGCAGTGCAACTAGAACTTCTCAACAAAATAGGGTAGCTGAAAGGAGAAATAGAACACTGATTGAAGCAGTAAGAACAATGCTAGCCGATACTAAACTGCCAATTACCTTCTAGGTAGAGGCAGTTAACACATCGTGGTTTGTGCAAAAGCAAACTTTAATTATAAAAGAAAGCAACATGACTCCATAAGAACTATTGTTTCACAAAAAACCATTTATTGGATTTTTCAACTCATTTGGTAGTCCTGTCTTAATATTAAACACCCGAGACTACTTGGGAAAATTTTCATCTAAGTCTGATGAAGGATTCTTTGTAGGTTATTCTTCTGTTTCAAAGGCTTATAGAGTGTTTAATCCTAGATCAAACTTTATTGATGAATCAACAAATGTTCAATTCAAGGAACATTCATTTCCCAAATCTACAAATGGTCCCGACTGGTTGTTTGATATTTACTCATTTACAATATCTTTTGATCAATTTCACTTGTCTAATGCAGGAAACCCATATTCAGCTGAACCTTCTTCATGTCTAGAAATAATAGATGACTTTCCATTGATTCCTCCTACCTCTACCGAGCAACTGATTGAATATGTCCCACTCCAAGCTGATCCTATCAGACAATCATCTCAAGATCAAAGTGTTTCAACTGAAGATGGTCTAAGCTTAGTCCCATCACCTTCAGAAGACCTATCAACTGAAGTCAGACATCAAAATCAAGCTACATCTCAAGTTGAAATAGAAAAATCTCAAATGGTGGAAGTAATCAAAGTGTTGCTAATGCTGAAGCAGTCACTGAAACGGATTCTGATTATCTTCATAACTCCCCAACAGTACAAGATGAAGGTGTCTCTCACCATGATGAACTAAATGTCTCCAATATTGATGTAACCATTGCTGGTGACTCAATTCCAACCACCAGAATACACAAGAATCTTCCTGTAGAAAGCATTATTGGTGAACTCAATGAAAGGGTGACAAGAAGCAAGTCAAGTATTGCAAACATCTGTTTATTCTCATGCTTTCTTTGTCAAACAGTACCCAAAAACATCAACTAGGCTCTTTAAGACAATAGCTGGATTGAAACAATATAGGAAGAATTGTTGCGGTTCAAGAAGCAAGAAGTATGGCAACTGGTAGATCTTCCCGAAGGACAATACCCTATCGGTACTAGATGGCTGTATAGAAACAAAACTGATGATAGAGGGATTGTAATCAGAAATAAAGCGAGACTAGTGGCACAGGGGTATACAGAAGAATAAGGAATTGATTATGATGAAGTGTTTGCACCTGTTGCAAGATTAGAAGCAATAAGAATCTTTTTTTGCATATTCAGCAGCCATGAAGTTTATTGTTTATCAAATGGATGTTAATTGTGCTTTCTTGTATGGAAAGATTGTTGAAGAAGTCTATGTTACTCAACCACCTGGCTTTGAAGATCCCGATTTCCCTCACAGGGTGTACAAGTTTGACAAAGCCCTGTGTGGTCTTCATCAAGCTCCAAGAAAGTGGTATGAGACATTATCATCTTTTCTTCTTGAACATGGATATGAAAGAGAAAAGATTGATCAGAATCTTTTTAGAAAGAGAAGAGGAAGTACTTATCATAGAAGCCTAAAGGGAAAAGACCAATGGTGGAAGAAGAACCAGGTCAAAAAAAGCAAAAGGATGACCCTAGAAGCCTTGTAGCCATTGCTGAATTTCTACAAGAGCATGAAAAGGCTGAAGCTCAATTGAAAAAGAAGGTTGACTTTGTAGATCTTGAAGAAGGAGAAATTAAGGGTGGCTATGTGGTTGATGAACCATAGCTCTTGACAACCCTATGAAGGAGGAGAAATTAGAACAAGAGATTGTTGAAAAGGCCCAAACTGATGACCTGATGGTGGAAAGCTATGTTTTTAATCAATCATGGATATGACCCTTATGAGGTATTTGGGATGACTTATGAGGGAATGAAGGCAGAGGAAGAAAAATTAAACAAGTTGTTGGACCCCACTTATGAGACTGAGTATGAAAAGACTCTTTCTACCAAAACTCCATTTTCAAATATCCTCCAAGCCAAAGCAGACTTCCACTCCTCATTCATTATATCCTGATCCTTACAATATGACTAACAGGGGAATGAAGGACTATCTTTCTAGTCAAGGATTTACAAAGAGAAAGCAAGGCAATATGAAGATTAATTCCCTAAGGGCTGCCATCCTTAGGTTGAACAATAAAAAGAAAGAGAGGCTGAAGAAATTGGAAGATGAGATTATCAGTAAAATGCTAAGAACCAGAGTATCAGCACAAGACATACAGCTCACTCATAGAGACCATGACTCTTTGGCATCTGTGTTGCACAGATATCCTGAGTGGTTTGCAAAGCCTTCACACTTGAAACTTCAAGAAGGACTAACCACTGTAGAAATGATTAAACGTGTGTCTACTCCCAAAGAAAAGACTAATCAAAAGATTATTGCTTGGAAGTATGACACTAAGTGGAACATGTTTAAGGTGAAAATGATTTCAGGGTTGGTACAATTCTTCATAGAGTACTCTGATCTTATTAATGCCCTGGAAATCCATGATTTGAAGGAACTAGCCAATCTAAAGCTGATTAATCATAAAGCTATGTTCAGGGGATATGAGTTTGAAGATATTCTAAGAATGATTAGACAAAAATACAACCTCAAATCTCTTAAGGCTATTTGCATAAGGAAAGATAGATCCTTTATCAACCCCCTTGAGAAAAAAGAACTAAACCAGCATAAGAAGTTGTGTTTCCTGAGCTGAAACTGAAACCAACTGAATCATTAAAAAGAAAGATGGTGGCTGGAACTCATTCCTCCATAGAAATCTCTGATGTCTATTATGATGAAAATACATATGAGTTGGTAATAAAGTGAAGATGGGGAGGAAAGGAAGGTGCTGAGATTAGATTGTTTAGTGGATATGAGGTGAGATTGCTAGATGAATCCTATATCCACTACATATACACCAGATAATTCAGAGAAATAACCAATAAGCTAGGAGAAGAAGACATGCACTTCTTCCTAAAGTGCATTAAAATTCTGAAAATGGCATATTATCAAATCAGTGCCAAGAGAAAACAGAGGAAGAAGAAGAAGACTCCTCTTTAATTAGGGAATATTGTGAACCTAGAGGTAGATGTGGATGGAGCTTTATTGATACATAGAGATGGGCTGTCTACTGTGTCTATATGGGAAACAATTTCTCTTAAGAAGCTACCCATAGAATCCATCTTTACTATGAGTCAGATGAAGATTCATGTGCTGAACAGAGAAAAGATGTCTGATGCAAATGACTTTCTCAACATGATAAAAACCATTTTGGATCCATCTCAAGCAGAACCTCTTATTCCTCCATAAGACCCAGTAGAATCTTCATAAACGCAACCACCATCAAAGAATTGTAGAACATAGGCTGTATAATCCTTAGGGGGAGTATTGTTGGACCCTAAAAGGATCATACATGCCAATTCAATTGGTGGGTTGATGTTTGGTCTGCTGGTAATCCTACAAGTCCAAGTATTAATGCGGATGTAGAATCTGCAAAGAAGACAAGTGTCGGCTAACTGCATTTGTATATGCGGAACACATAGAACAAATGTTGACAAGTGTTTGTTCTTATGCATTAACAAATGTGGATAGCCTAAAAGAAATGCTGACAAGTTTTGTACATCCGCGTTAACTATTGTGGATGCCCGGCAACAAATGCGCTTGTGTTTGTTCATCAGCATTTGTCAATACTAATGACAAAACACTAATGCTGAAGACAAAAGAAGAAATGCTGATCAAGATCAACATATCCGCATTAGTTAATACTGATGAACAAAAAAATGTTGTTGAATACTTATACAAGTTCTCTGATGTATAGGTCAGGGGTGGTTTTGTCATTTTGTAAAAGGCATCTTGTCAGCCTAAAAATAGAATAACTCGTATATGAGGTGACTATTGATAGACAATCAGAATATTTTTGTTTAGTCTTATGTTCTCAAGGTCTATTATTACTGTTTAATGCTCAAACCCTAGCATTCATTGTAATTAATCGCCTTCATTAATACAAAGTGAATTTATGAGTATTTCTTGCATTCAATGTTTCTTGATTGTTTGATTCCGTAATACAATCATTAACTCAATCATCATATTCGATCCTTGTGAGAATATCAATCTCACACCCAGTCACTGATGATTCTCTTATCAGCCTCAGATTTACCCAACCCTTCCAAGTTTTGGAATAGGGGAATTAGCTCTTTAGTAACTTTCTCTCTCACAAACCACTCTTCCTTCTCCATCTCAAACACATCTCCATCATCATCACCCTTCTTAGCAACATAGGTTAGGGGTCTCTCATCAACCTTATAATATTCAGGTTCAGAATCATAGTCAACTGCTCATCATCTTCATCTTCATCAATCAATCCCTTCTCAGCAGTTTCTCAACATTTTCTACAGGATTCTCTCTCACCACCTCTTTACTAACCAAATCTTCCTCAAAATCAAACTGTATGTTCACAAAACCAGGCTCTATTATCTCTTCAACATTCTCCATATTCTTATTCTCCTACCTTACTCCAGAACCTCCTGCTTGCTCAGCCGTTGCATGAGATGTGCCCTCTCATACCCCGGAGGAAGTACCCACATTTAAAATTCAGTACTCGAAAGTGTCAATCAAATCTTCTAACTCAAGTTGAGTTAGCTGATTGGGCAGGCTGGCTGCAGCCTTCGGTTCATTTAGCTTCTCAAGCAACCTCTTAATCAATTTATTCTGGTCTACCAACATCTTAGTCATGCCATCAATCACTTCATCCTTCTGTTTTTCCCTTAACTCTTGATTGGTAAGTTTGGTTTTCATCATATTCAACTCGTTAGCAAGAGATGTATTGAGGTTTCTTATTACATCTTCATCCACACTAGCTCTCTCCCCCTCCTCGAGGACTCATTGAAAGATTGATGTCGGTGTTTAGTCGTTCTCTTAGCTTCTCCCTCATCAGCTTTCTTTTTGGACCTCTTCTCTTTCTCAACCCTAGCCTTCTCAGCCATCTCATGCATTTCCTCCTCAAAATCATAATCCTTCTCTTTTGCATATCTTTTCCTCTTCTTACATCAGTCTGTTTCACCATTATCTCTTTAGCCCTCTTCTCCTCAGACTCATTAACCCTCCTAATATAGTTCCATCTCTCTTGAGGATACATGTTTTCCCAAAGATGAGTAATCTTTTCACTGAAGTCATGACGGATAGAGTAGTAGTCTACAAAAATACGAGTATTCATCTATACCAATCTTTTAACCTCTCCATGTTTGAGAATGTTAGGCATAAGACCATTAATAATCATCTAAAGAAATCGAGGATAAAGGAGCCACTTATCCTTCTTCAGTTCTATAACATTTTCATCCATACAATCAAAAATCAAACGAGCAATGTTGCCTTTCCTCGCTCTGCAATAGATTGCCATAGATTTAGCTCAATCCAAATTCAGCCTGTCTGATCCACCTTTATGGTGAGCCAAGCACATCGTAAAAACATGAGCTATATATCGCCATTCCTTAGAGAGAAAGGACTTTTTGATCTCCTTCCTTGTCCTAAAGGGAGGTCCTTCATAACCCATCGACCGAAAAGCCTCATATACTTCCTGATCTGATAATATCACCTCCTCCCCCATGTCCTTATCTAGCCTTAGCACCCTCGATATGACCTCAGTAGTAATGACCATGTCATTGTCCATAACCCTCGCCACAATCCTCTGTGAACTGGCTCTCGTGTCATAATCAGTCGTCCGCCAAAAATCTGTGATATGTAAGTCATATCTAGTAGTCGAATGTGAGATCGTGTAGGCAATTGGAGATCTTTGCAACCAGCGTATGCAATCTCTAAAACCAGCAGCTTTTGGATAAGTGTCATCCAAATGGCAGTAATGTTGTTCCTCTCATCAAACTTTAGATTCATCATTTAATCTGAAAACAAATGAAACACATTAGAATGGTAAATGAAAAAAATAATATTAAAGAAAAAAGAAAAAGATTAAAATTAAACTAAAAACAAATTAATTTCGCTGTCTGAAATTATAGTTTCACTCGATGAATTTTTAGTTTCATCAACCAAAAGAGTAATTTGGGCAGCAATTAGTTATTAGTTTCGGCAAGACAATGTAGTAAATTCAACTGGCCGAAATTATATTTTCGATGCAGTGAAATTGAAGTTCGCTATGCGGAACTATTAAGTTCACTCGGACAGCATGACTACGCAGTTTCGCTAAAAACCATGAACTTTCGTTCAGTTTCGCTGGACTATCGACACTTTCACAGTAAAAACTATGAAGGTATCGAAGAGTCTCAATCAAATAAACCTAAAATGTTGCCATAAAACCTAGATTAATCTACAATCCTAAGTTCAAGACTCAGTTGCGAATAGAAATTAACGGTCAAACAAGAAACAAAAGCGCAAGAAATCAAAATCGCATGAATCTATGGAGAAACCCCATAACAACTACCAATTTCGCAAATTGAGTTATGTAGCACATTGTTTCGAAAGCAGCGAAACTATAGTTTTGCCTAGTGAAGATGCAATTTTGCCCAGTGAAGATGCAATTTCGCCTTATGAAACTCTGGTCAAAACTGACCATGCAACGCGTGAAAGAACCGGCAAAGCTATAGTTTCTCAGTGTCAAACTACTAGCGAAATTATAATTTCTCTGGAAACCTAAAATTTAAGAATTCAATTTTGTTTCCCTTTCTTTAATAAGATAAAGTAAGAGTAAAAATTATTTTGAAAAGGAATTAAAATAAAGTAAATAAATAAAAGAATTAGCCCCATAAAACTACACCAATCTTCACGTATGATTTGTTGAACAAAATCAAAATCAAATAGTATAAAAGATATGAACCAGAAGCTAAAAAGATCTTTTGGAGAGTCAAATTTTGGTGGGATTGCTAATATACTCGTCCTTTTAAGTCCATGCCTTCTTTTTTTTAGCGAGTGCACCGCTACTACAGTTCTCATGTTTTGATTCTTTTTAAGTAAAACATAGAATGACATAGTCCCCACAAACATTTGGCAAAAGAAACTTATCCTGTCCTCATGATGTATTGAACAAATAAGATGCTCTACATGATTCTTCCTCTCAGAAGCAAGAGAGAAATCAAAAAGTAACAACGCCCTTATAGACATCAAATGATGAGAGCTCCAAGTCTATACTTACGTATAACTGATGAGTTGATCAATTGAGTCTTACGGATGAGAGCTTCAGGTCTATACTTACGTATAACAAAGAAGATGATCATATTAGGCTGATGAGAGCTCCAGGTCAGTATTATCATACAGTGGAGGACATCATCACTCCAAGTCAATTTTCACACATAGTAGAGGAGATAAGCTCCAGATAGAGTATAGTGGGGAGCATCTTAGATACAAAGATGAGAAAGCATATAGCTTTAGAGATAAGGTGGATAATTTTAACGCACAGATACTTTAGATAAGAATAACTCAAAACAGGATGTCACGTTCTCAACCCATTTCAAACGAGGACTCGAGACTTTGTGAAGAACAAAAATGTCAAGGGGATTATCTGAGTCATCAAGTTTCTTGCTCTTTTAATTAAGCTACAAGACTTCTCATTTACTTTGCTTTCTGGCTCCACTTATCAAGCATATCCCATACAATGTCGTTAACCTCCTTTACATCATCCAGACTTCTCATTTTTTAGGTAAAAGGGAATTACCTTGGCTAAATTTACACCAAACAAAAAACTTGCGAAAAGACAAAGTGTCAATCCGGCAAACAACCCAACAGAAAAAGCAAACTAAAACTAGACGGGGCATACCCCTCGCTAGACAACCCAAAGCAACAACCAAACAAACAATCACACAACTAAGCTACAGAAGAATCTTGAGCCAAGTTCCACATGTCCAAAGAATGTCTGCTACAATCCGAATTTTTCACACGAAGCGAGATAAGCTTTAATCTGACCACCCCCACAATAGCATTGATAACCCCTGTGGCAACCCGCTTCTCCTTTCAAAAAACCTAAGTTTTTCTCTTGCCAAATAAAATACACAATAGCACCAAAAAGAAGTTTAGCAATATCCGCATCCACATCCTTTCGATTAGGAAAAGATTCGATATGCTCCGCGATATCAGCCCAATTGTCCGATATATGATCTTGATTAGCAAAGGAAAACAAGTAAAACATTAATCTCCCTCGAAATTTCTATGAATAACCAAGATGTAGAAATTTCTTATTTGACTATATGTCACTATCATCAACACATATATGAAATTTTATTTATTTAATTTATTTATTTTATTGTTTTACATAAAAAATGATGAAGAAAGATGGAGTGGACATAACAAAAAGAAAAGAAAGAGAATAAAGAGAGAAGTTAAACAATATGTACATAACATGGTTTGATAAGAAAAGAGGTTTTAAAATGATATTAAACCAAACATAGAGATCAATTCATAAAAACGAGGTTTATCAAATGTTTTATTGTAAAGATACGCTTTTTGATTTTTAGTGTCAATGGGAATAATATCAATAAAATCCTTTTCCTGAGTGTCATGGATCGCATGAATCCGTGTCTCGATGTGTTTGGTTTGGGAATGATGAATAGGATTCTTGGCGATGCCAATGGCTGCTTTGTTGTCACAGAACACACTGTATGGAGAAAGTTGATCCCATAGTCAATCATCTGATGCTTTATCTAGAGCACTTGTGAACAATAGCTGGAAGCAGCAATATGTTCTGCTTTTCCCATAGAGAGAGAAACCGTGGTCTATTTCTTGCATTGTAGGAAACAATATAATTTCCCAAGTATTGACATCCCCTAGTAACCGACTTTCTATTTAACTTGTAACCATTAGAATCACTATCAGAATAGGCATGTAAGTCAAAATTCCCACAATAAGGATACCAAAGACCTAAACAAGAAGAGCCTTTAAGATAACAAAAAATTCATTGTACAGTCTTTTCATAACACTCTTCTGGGGCAGATTGGTATGGAGCACAATATCTACAGTAAAGTTGATGTCAGGATGACTTGTTGTAAGATACAAAAGGTAACTGATCATGGATCTGTAGAGATGATGATCAACAGGTTTCCCGTTCTCGTCATAAGGGAGGCATGTTTGACCTGTAAATAGAGTCATTTCAGAAGAAGCGTCATCCATCATGAATTTTTTTAAGATACTTCTCCTGATGAATGAGAATTCCCTCTAACTTTTGTTCAACTCGCAGTCCAAGGAAAAAGCACATCTCCCCCATCATGCTCATTTCGAGGCGATTACACATTATCTCCTCGAACTCTCAACACAACTTTGAATTGGTGGAGCCAAATAAATATCATCGACATACACTTGTACAATCAACATCTCAACATCCACTTCCTTATTGAATAATGTCATATCGATGGTGCCACGACAAAAACCATTCCTTAAAAGATATTGTGTTAAAGTCTCATACCAAATCTGAGGTGCCTGATGAAGACCATAAAGGGACTTATCAAGCTTGTAAACTTTGCCAGGAAAGTCAGGATCCTCAAAACCTAGTGGTTGACACACATATATCTCCCCGTCAATGTCTCCATAAAGGAATGCATATTTGACATCCATCTGAAAGACTTTGAACTGCTTATGGGCGGCGTGAGCTAGAAGGATTCTGATGGCTTCAAAACGGGCAACATGAGCAAAGACTCTGGTTTAGTCAATCCCTTCTTCATAAGCAAAGCCCTCGACCACCAATCTGGACTCATTTCTCACCATAATGCCATAGTCATCGGGTTTGTTCTTGAACATCCATTTGGTACCAATTGGACATTTGTTTGGTGGAAGATCGACACGGGT
Organism: Flaveria trinervia; assembly: GCA_025506515.1. NCBI lineage: Eukaryota > Viridiplantae > Streptophyta > Magnoliopsida > Asterales > Asteraceae > Flaveria > Flaveria trinervia. The sequence goes on along the minus strand of CM046452.1, from coordinate 50,382,996 downwards.
CCACACTTTGAGTTTTCTAAACTGTTGCAGCTCTAATTGCATCGGTTCAACCCAACAAGGGTCCTAAAGAGCTGCATGCACATTTTTCGAGATGATTTAGGATATAGAACAAGAGAATAGAGAAACATTAATCAAGCTAGATTGACTCCACCTCCAAACTTCATCGGTGTTACATCCTATGATGTTATCATGTGGATGATCTTTCAAGGTTTTGAAATCAGTCGGCATGCGTAAGGTAATTGGAGGCGGTTGGCTAATGGGTTGTTGATGGGTAGATGATGGTGAGGTTGAAGGTAAGGTAGAGTCATTTGGAGAGATGGGTGATACCGGCTAAGATGAGGTAGATATAGGTGATGAGGGAAGGGATTCAGAAATAAGTGGAGGTAAAAAGGTCAAACGATGATAAGAAGATGCAATCTCAACTGATGTAACATCGTTTGAAGATGTGTGGGAGGGGCTTGAGGCATGACAGGTAATGGAGTTGTAGGAATGATATTTGTTTGAACATTAGAGATAGACGCATCATCGTCAAAAACTGGAAGATTGAAAGAGTTAAACACCGTATCGGAGTCAAAGAAACATTTTGGTTCAAATTGAACACGGAGGAATTAGATTCCTGCCATCAATATAGAAGGACTCTTGAACAATACGTGTTCTCTTGTTATATACCCAATAAGCTTTTTGAGAAGAAGAATAGCCGACAAAGTAACATTCATCAGACACAACACCAAATTTCATCTTCTGTGCCTGAGTATTCAATAGAGTGCACGAGCAGCTAAATGGTCGAAAGAAGTCAATTAAAGGTTTTCGCTTATGAAACAGTTCATAAGGAGTCTTTATTTTGTCATTGACTATCAACACCCTGTTTAGAATGTATGAAGCAGAATTCACCACCTCAGCCCAAAAGATCATGGGTAAGGAAGATTCAATTAACATTGTATGAGCAGCTTCAATGAGGGTGCGATTCTTTCGTTCAGCCACACCATTCTGTTGAGGGGTCCTCGCAGCACTAAACTATCTTAAAATTCCCTTAGCAACACAGAACGAATCAAACTGATTTCTAAATTTAGTACCGTTGTCACTTCTGATCGGCATAACCTTCTTTTGCTTATTGTCTTGATTGAAAGAATTAACTTCTACAACTCCTCAATAGCCTCTCCCTTATGGGCAAGAAATCACACGCAAGAGTACCTAGAAAAATCATTTGTTATCACAAGATAGAAAGATTTTTTAGCAATTGATTTAACACTGATTGGGCCAAACAAATCAGTGGTAACAACTCAAGGGGATTAGATATGCTCTTTTTGAGTTTTGGCTTATGTGGTTTCTTATGTTGTTTGCCCTTGGCACATGCCATACATTTTTGAACCACAGAGAAATCTTTTAAAGGTAGTCCCCTAACGAGATTGTTTTTAACTAATTTGTTTAAATTTTTGTAATAAACATGGCCCAATCTATGATGCCATATAAAAGGCTAAGAAGTGGAAGATTTGGATAAAAGACAACTGACGGTAGACGTTGACTCCCTTGAACCCATGTTTAAAACATATGTGTCATTCTTTCTTGGCGCCCGCATGAGTACCATCTCTTTAGGAATATCAATCTCAGATTTTAAAAAGAGACATTCATTGGACTTGAACAAGACTGGAATATCTTTATCACAAATCTGAGAGACACTCAACAGATTAAACGTTATTCTTTTTCTAATGCAAGCTCAGGTACAGATTAAATGGAAACTTCTCCTTAACCAATCCTGTTCCCTCCTTTCTTGTCACCGGCAAATGTGACATAACCTCCATTGATTATTCGATAATTGGTCAAGAGATCTTTTAGCCCTGTCATGTGTCTGGAGCATTCATTATCAACATGCCAAACACTGTTTACAACTTTAGTGGATGACTCTTGCATGAACATCAAAGAACAGATTAACCAAGTGAAACAGGAACCCAAGTTTGAACAACTTTGGGTTTAGGAGGGATAGTTTTCTTACAAAATAAATTTTTAACAAATTGAGTCAACCTATTCCCAATAGATTCATATTAACATGTCTATGATGAAGTGTAGGACAATGCTTAACTACATGATCATCTTTACCACATCGAAAACAGTGTGGTTTTAATCTAGGTCTGTTATGCAATAAGGTAGTAATTTTATCAATGTATATTTCCTCATCCTAATCAGAAAATCTATAATCAACATCACTATATGTCTCATACATGTGTCTAGGTTCGTTTTTATTTTCAAAAGAATGAATATTTACAAAAGAAGATGAATTGTCATATGGAATACATATAGTACTAGTACCACTTGTACTCACTTCGGATGATGACATTACCTTCTCATTTGATAAAGACATATTTGATGGGATAAAATATGGAATAGGGTGAGAAAAGAATTTTTCAAAACAATTAGTTTTATTTTTCTTGTTACTCTTGACGGTCAAATAAGTCACACTATTAACACAATCAGAAAATGTAGTATCATTACAGTCCATAGAATTTAAAGAAAAAATAAAAACATCACTACAACACGATGAGACAAAGTCTATTACAGATTCACTAGAAACAAATACAAAATTTAAACTAGATTTATGATTTAAAACAGAATGTTGAGATTCAGGTGTACTAAGACTAGTGCATCCAAGCCCACAAGTTGGTCCATAATCATAGTCCTCACAAACATGCTTAAAGTTCACACCTTCTAAACCTGCATACATACTATTAGTATCTATTTTGATCAAATCATTAGAAGGATGAGGAATAGGCATAGGAGAATAGCAGTGAGTACCGGGGGAAGGATAAACCTTAGCATTTCCATATCCCAAACAGATTTTAATCCTAGCCTCCATTTGAGATTTACACAAGTCATCATGTTTCATCCCTGATATAGTCTATTTATCGAGCTTTGACTGAAGTTTACTCGTTTTAAACTTAGCAAGTGCAACCCTTTCAGTCAAAGTGTTCATCTCAACATTTCTTTCCAAAACTATTTGTTTTAAGTGATCATTTTCTGTCAAAGCCTCGTTTAATTTAACAAAATATTTAGACTCATTTATTTTAAGTTCCTCATTAATTCATTTTAAATCTTTTTCATTATCAATTAATAAACGATTAGCTTTATAAACCCCAAATAACCTGATTTTACATGCTGAAGAACACATATCCTAAATTACCTCATAAGGAAGTCCCATCACCACCACGTCTGCTGCTAAGGCTTCCTCGCATTGGCACACTGGAGAACTCAACAACTTTTCCTCGACAACGGTAGCAATATCATCTTTTTCTTTTTCTTGCTCAGTGGGTTGACTTCCTTCCCTCCGCATCTCCTCAACTTTACTTTCTTTTAACCTGTCATCCTCCTTCACCGTCACAGACACTTCAGTTTCATCTATAAGTTCTTTGAATGGATCAAATTCATCCTCACAATTCACCTTCCTATTTCATTTTACAATCTCAGCCACCAGCGCTTGGTTAATCTCTTCTCTCATCTCTTCAGTTTTTGCACTCCAATCAAAATTAGAAATCAAAGTTGTCTCTTTCTTGTGACTCATTTCCTCTTTATTACCATTTGAAACTAGTCGTGGAACTCCTGAATTACTTGGATCAGTGACGATTGGCCATGGACATTCACGTTTGAAGTGTCCCAACTATTTTAATTTAATACATCTTAGCTTAGACTTATCAAATCCTAGTTTGGAGTTAGAGCTTTCACCTTTGAAATTCTTTCTTCCAGTGTGCTCCATGAATCTTCGGGCTCTAAGTGTCAACATTGCCATTTGCCATTGAATGTCAGTCTCTTCAAGATCATCACGGTCCACCTAATACATATCTTCCATTGTTATCCCTTTTCCTTTCAACTCCCCACCACTAAAGCTTCATAATTATGAACAAACATACCAAAAAGAGCCATTGTCTTGGATGGAACTGAAGTTTCAACATGTGCTTTCAAGTTAGCTTGATCTCTCCCAGCACTACCACAACCTCCATAATAATCACCAGTATTCACTCCTCCTTGACGAGATGTTGCATCGAAGAGCTTGTAGCGTAAGACAATAATGCAACATTTTGAGTGAAACCAGATGTAGGCATCATTGTTTGGTTGAATTCCCTTCTCTTCATGTCTAACTCGAAGGATTTAAGCTTATTGATGATGTCCATAAGCTTTTAGTCAGTGAAACCTCTTTCCTACTTTAGCATTCTCATATGTAGGCTTCACTGAGGTGGGAGAGAGTCTAGCAACCTGTTGACTTGCTAATTATTGGAAAGTTTTTCATCGTATTTCTTCAGTGTGCTTGAAACTATCAGAGAATGATTTATGAAATTTGTGTAACTCTTATTCTTGTATCCCATAAAGGAGTTGAATTCCTTCTCAGCTTGAATACTCTTGTCTTTCACTAGCTCGTCGTTACCATCATAGAACTCACATAATGCATTGAAGAGAGACTAAGCATTCTTGTGTTCAACGACTCAATTGTAGATGTTTGGTGCAAGACATAGAGTTAATGCTTCAAAAGCCTTCTGGTCTCGATCAATCAGCTTTAGATCCTTCTCGTTGAATGTCGTTGTGTCCTTGTTTTGAGATACAACAGCACCAACAGTGACAGTTGGTATGTGTGGACTAGAAATGATAGATTCTCATTGATTGTGGTCAGTGTAAAAGAAAAAGGCTTTAAGACATCTCTTCCAATCTTCGAAATTATCCCTGTTTATGATTCTCGGAGGTCTGTTGAGAGCTACACTCTCAAAATGATGAAGGTGAGGGAAGTCATCTTGGACATACTAGTTTTGCTGAAGAAGAACTAATTTCGCAGAAATATGGTAGTTTCGCAGAACAATTTCGCATAAAATGTGCTTGAAATTGCTTATTTTCGTCGACAATTTTGCACGAAACAAACTTGAACTTTTATTCAATGGTACTTTCGACAACAATTTCACTTGTAATATATATGCACACAAGCACTGTTGAACTTTCGTTCAATGAAACTAGTTTCGCTGGAATGCTGAAAACAACATTAAAGTTGATAACACTGGTAGTTTCACCAGAAAATCATCACAGTTTCACTCGATGAATTGATAGTTTAGCTGGATGAAGCTAAAAAGTTTTTTCAATACGAAATCAATCTGAAGTCACCAAAATTTCAATGGATTTAAGATCTGATGATTAACAGAGCTTTCCCAACCAATAACAAGCAAACTTCAATCAAATTCCATATCAATAACACTCAAATTTAATCCAGAATTGATGAAATATTAATATTAAACAAAAACAACCAAAAACCTCAACAAATCATGAGCACTACGGCTTTGATACCATATTGTTGGTCCATTTGATCGATTTGTAGTACAAATGAGATGTTGATTCATTCAATATCAGATATAATAAAGAGATAACAAAGATGAATAACAATAAGAGCAACCTCAATATCAACAAATATGAAGAATAATGATCAATACCACCAATAATAACAATGCACAAGTGTATTTCAGTGAATAAACTGGTTATAAGGGGCTCTTGCAACAATGATAATCGATTAGGCTTTTTGCAAGTCTCCCCCAACAATGAATAAAATCAAATCTAGACCAGGCAAACTAAATAGCTGACTATGAGCGAAACTACAGTTTCACTCATAGTTTCGTTGGACTGCAAAACTAAACAAAATGAACATCATACAAAAATAAACTAACATTAAACCTATTACAAAGTAATATAAACACCATCAAATCTAAAATGATTCCAACCTATACTTGCTCTTCAATACTCCCCCTAGGTTGGATCTCACTACCTTCACTTGTCTTGATTGGTCCAATCGATTCTAGTCTCTCCCGCTGCATCTGATGTATCTTTATCTGCTCTTGCAGCTTCTTCCTTGGGGGTCTTAGACATAGATTCTCCCTTGTTAGCTTTAGTCTCCCTCACTACCTCTGAGATGTTTTCATCAGCTCTTGTAGCTATTTCCTTGAGAACTTCAGCAACTAATTCACTCTGGTCACCTCCTGCTTCATTACCTCTCTCATCACACCTCTAACTTAATTAGCCATGTTTGGATGAAGACATGATTAGAAACCTTAGGTTTGCTCAAACTGTCTTGATAAGTCCCTTACATCCATATCTAGCTCATTAGAGGCAGCTATAGAGATTGGAGCCGATCAGACAAATCAATACTGATGAAGACAGTGAGATCCAACCTAGGGAGAGTATTGAAGCTCATGTATAGGTTAGACTTAGTTTAGTTTATAATTTCTTTATATTCAATTATAATAGGTTTATTATTAGTTTACTTTTGTATGTTGCTTGTTTTGTTTAGTTTTGTTGCCTAGTGAAACTATGAACAAAACTGCAATTTCGCTCATAGTTAGCTGTTTAGTTCACCCGGTGAAACTATTGTTTCTTCTAGGCGAATCTATAGTTTGAGTAGCATAGTTTCACTGACAGCAAAACTGTCAGCAAAACTATGAATTTTATATAGTTTTGATCTTGCTCATTTTTGGGGATCCTTGCGAAACCCTAATCAAATATTTGTGTTGCAAGAGACTATTATAAGTTGTTACTCTACTAACATATATTTGAGCTTTGTTTATTTTGATTGTATTAGATCCTTATAGTTTATACATGAATACATTGTGGTTGTGATCATTCATCTTCCTCTTCGTTGTTTGTCTTTTGTTTCTAATATTGAACAATTGAACTTATCAATCGTATTGAAACACGATCAAAAGGCCCAACATCTTCACTTGGACTCTTCTCTTGGATGCTTCACTTGAACTCTTCATAACATCTTTTTCATCTACAACAAGTTATCTACGAAAGAACAAAGTGTTCATCCGTAGATATTTCTTGCACTTAGTAAATTTACAAAATTGACCAAGTATGATGCTAATTCTGCCATGACACATTAATCAACATATATATGGGTTAACCTATATACATTATGCATTTATTATATTATTGAATTACAAGAGATTATTAAAAAATATTGATTAAATTCCTAAGCCTATGCCAAAGGATCTAGACCTATAATTCCTACATCTAACAAAACTCCCCCTTAGGCTTAGACACTTGTAATCAGATCTTCAAAATTAAAAGCTCCTTGACTCTTGACACCATCTTCTTATTGAAATATGACACTGCATCCTTTTGATCATCATACATGTACTTGATCTCCATTCTATAGATCTTCTGTACTGTCTCAAAACTCAATCCCAAAATATCTTCTTCAATGGTAAAAGTTGCTAAGACATTATTGTTATGTACTATCTCCAACTCATCTTGCTCAGAGATTCTTAGCTCACTGACTTCTTTAATATCAGTTCCTATCAGTTGACTTGATTCATACTTTCTTCTTATATGAATTGGCATGAAGTTTATCAATGATTTTAATTATATGCACATACAAACATAAATCATTTTGAGCTTTTTCATCAGACAGGTTAGGAAAGAACTTGTCATGAAGATCTGAAGTATAACTTGGGTGGAGTAGCTTTAGTTCCACTAAATTAAAAAGTCTAATACTTTGAGCTTTCTTCTTTTCTTCATTCCTTGATAGCACCAACTCTTTAGTTCTCTCAATATATCCCCATTTAGTTATGGGTAATGTATATTGATTACCTTCTATAATCTTGATTGTTGCTATTTTTCCGTTTGAATATCCAACCGTACTCAGAAATTCATCATCAACCAATGCAGAGGAGTTGAATTGTGATCTTCTTTGGCTTCTTTTCTTGTGCTAAAGATCTTCTCTTCTTGCTTCTTTCAGCACATCATCCTTGAATTTTATTTTTAATTTCCCAACAAATACAGAGAAGTCTCTTACTCTTGGGCTTATTAGATAGTTTGAGATGATTAAACTCTAAAGATCATGAATATCAACATTAGAAAAGTAGTAAAATTGATTTGAGTAGATAGAAGTATTCAACTATTCCGGATACCCTCTTTATTAGAGCATAGTCCCACTTTGGATCAAATTAATAGGACATAATCATGTTTTCCTTAGTAGAAGTGGGAGTTGTAATATGATCCAACAACTAGATTAGAGAAGATTTTTCATCACTTATCTCTCTCACAATTGTCCCTAGTGGCCATACTATGCCAGGGATCACCTCTCTTGGTTCTTTGATCAAAATTTCTTTCCCTGTGTGCTGATCTTTACTTTCAACTATTACTGGATCAATAGGGGTTTTGTCTTGAAGCTTATAAGTAGGAATTGGAGATTTTGTCCTGAATCTTACTCCAGCTTCTAGTTTAACCTGCATGATATTCTCCATCATCCTTCTCAACTCACCAACTCATCTTCCTTTTAGCTCATGCATTTTGTAGTTATTGTTTTGTAATCAACATGTCAACTTGTACTTGGTAAGTTTTGTTGTATCACCATGGCCCAAATCCTTCTTTATCTTTTGAACAGCTTGAAAGGTATTGAAGGTTTCATAATTACAGTTAGGAATCATGAATCTTGCAAGCTCGAATTCTTTTAGTATATCCTTCATCTCATTCATGCTCATCTTTTATACCATGTCATATGGAAATCCATGATTGATTAGAGTCATAAACATTTTTTATTCTGGCCTTTCTTCTAATATGTCTTGGGTAGTCATAAGTTGATCATCCTTTTCTTTCTCTTGTTATTATTCTTTGGGCGAATCATCCTTGGTCAGCTCATTCCATTCTTTATCACTTTCACTATCCTCATGAGAAATGGCTTTGATAGTAGATAAATCCATTAAAGGAGTGTGTTCAGAAGACATTGTTTTTGATATATTTGGAGAATCATCAATTTTGTTCACCTCCTTCTTAAATGAATCCAAGTACTTTCTTTTCGTTGAATATTGAATGATTGACTTTGAGGCTTTAGCAGATTCTCTTGTTGGTTTTGTTGTAGGATTACTTGAATTAAAATGACAATCTTATTTTAAGCTCCTCAACTTCTTGTTCTTTCCTCTTCAGCATTTCAGTCACATTGATCAATTTATTATTGGCTATCTCCAATTCTTCTTGAATTCTCTTCTTTTAATCTTTTTCCAACTTCACAGAATCTTTGAGTTCACTCTCTCTAGTTGATGTAATGCATCAATCACTTCATTGTTGATTTGAGCATCTTCTCCAAATCTTTTCAATCTTGATTCTTGTTCATTCATTAACCCTTCCTTTTCTTTTATAATCCCCTTCAACTCTCTTCTTCATTCCATATTTTGTTTGACTTAATAATCAACTTGTTATACTCAACCACAAGATAACTTTTTCTCACCGGTATATCATCATCACTGAGATCATCTTCATGATAAGCAATAACATCAATATAGTCAGATTCCTCTTCTCCTTCTTGATGGTGATTAGTAATCTCATCCTCATTTCCTTCAGTAGAAGCTATACTTGCAGAAATTCTACTAGAATCAACAGCTGCATTTGTTGATTCTAGATGAGGTTGTTATTGGAGTTGAAAATCAATGATTGGTGAAACTAGTTCAGTTTGATTGGAGAGAACATGGGCTTGTGAGTTCGTTATTGAGACTGAAATAGTGTTGGCTTGAGAAGCTAACTCAGTCTCACTAGTATAAAGACTCTCAGGTGATTGGTTTTCAATATTTGGAGGTTGTTGATGCATTGGTGATAGAGGGCATATAGGAGATATTAGCATGGTATTTTCATTGGCTGGTGATTAAGGTTGTGGGGATTGATGATGATGGTGTATGGGTGATTAAAGAGGTGAATGTGAGGCTTAGTCAGTATGAGCAGGTGAGTGATCTTGTTGGTCTTCCCACACTAGCTTTTATGGTATGTTAGCATTAAGATCAGCCACATGTGCAAACATGAGCATATCTTCACCTTCATACTTTCCATTGATCTTGTTCAAGATAGATCTTCCTAAGTGCGCTTGTAGAAACACTCCTCCTACTCTTTCTATTCGAGGAAACTTAGAATTAATGATCAATTGAATGAACCTCAGAAATATAAATATCTTATTAGCTTTCTTGAGTCTTATTTGGTCACATAAACAATCGAAGATGTACTTTGAGTAGTTATAGGTCCTTCTTTCAAATATTCTGTTGATTCGAGGGGATTTATGCCATGAAAATCAATCAAGGCTTGATTTCCTTTTGATATGCATTTTAGATACGTGTGACATAGGAATCTATAAGGCTTTCATTCTCTTCCTTTCTTGAATTCTCCCTTCTCAAAGTCACCATTATACCCCATTAAGTCGAAGATCTTCTCAGTGTATTCATTTTCAAACATAGTTGGGTGTTCAACCTCATGATCTCCCAACTCAAGCACTCTTCGAATAACTTGTTCAGACATCCTCATCTGGTCATTCATAATCTCAGCAACTATCACATCACTATCTCCTTCTTCTATCATAGAAGAGTTCCAGAAGTCAATAATGTCTTGCTCATAGATTGTCAGCTCAAACCGTTAGTGTGTACAACAGTGTTGATTGTCTTAAATATCGAATGATATCTTGACATCCTTTTGATACAGGGTTATCAAGATTTAGAAAAGCACACACATTATGCTCTTTGGCAAATCGACTAGCCATTAGTACACAAAAATGATGAAGATTAGGTTAGAATTGATATTACAGACATGAGAATATGAACATTTTATGGAACTTATGACTCAGATGTTGATTTTTGATGCTTATGATATGATTTACCTTGTAAACAATGATCTCAAATCAAGTTTATGATTTTGTTTGATGTTATTGTTTGGCATTTTGAATGTTTGTGGAAAGAGGGAAGGATTTTTGATGAGTGCTTTTCTAGGTCTGAAAAGGGCTCTGTAAAGTGAATAATGAGTGCTTAAGTCAAAACATCATTTATACTCCCTCAAACTTATTAATTTTATTCACTAAATGAAGTGGGTCATTCTTTCCTTTTTCCTTTTCCTAAATTTATTGATTCACATAATCTAATTCTTATGTAGAACATCCGGGGATGTCTAACTATAAAGAACTAAATTTTGATGAATGCTTAATTTGATTTTCCATATGTTACCAATCCAATGGAAATCCTTACAAAATATCACCACATTCGTGGGTTACCAATCTATGGATACCAATCTACGGATTGTTATATTTCTGGATTAAGTTTCACATTGTAGCATTCGCTATTTATTTTACTATGTTTTATTAGATTAGTACTAATGAACATAGCAACTAAATTGTCAATATGAATTGTAGTTTGAAGAAAATTATAACCATAATCAAGTAAATGGTTTTGCAACCAAAGGACTTGAGAGCAACCAGCTGAAGCTGCTATGTACTCAGTCTCAGTTATGGATACAAATACATTTGTTTGCCTTTTGCACTGCCATAAAACAAGTCTTGGTCTTATGAATTGACATCCACCAGTTGTGGATTTTTTGTTATTGTTGCAACCTCCAAAGTCACTATCTTAATATGAGTAGAGAGTGAAGTCTCCATCTTTTGGATACCAAAGACCAAGGGCTTGTTTTCTTTTGAGATATTTGAAGATCCTCTTCATAGCATTCAGATGGGACTCGTTTGGATCTGATTTGTACCTAGCACAAACACATATAACAAACATTATGTCAGGTCTGCTGGCAGTTAAATACATGAGAGATCCTATCATTGATCTATACAATCTTTGATCAATAGATTTTCTTGTAGGATCAGGTACAATATTGTTAATGGTTGAAGTAGGTGTTTTGCAAGAAGATGTATCAACCAGATTATACTTCTTTAATATTTGATGAATATACTTCTCTTGATTAATGAAGACGCCATCTCGTTTCTGATGAACTTGTAGACCAAGGAAAAGAGTTAATTCTCCATTTGAACTCATTTGGAATTCAGATTTCATCAACTCTTCAAAGCTCACACATAATCTCTTATTAGTTGATCCAAAGATAATGTCATCTACCTAAATTTGAACAACTAAGATGTCTTGATGTTCTTTTTTGAGAGAGAGAGTCTAATCAATAGTTCCCCTTTTATATCCATGCTTGAGCAAGAAAGATGATAATGTTTCATACCATTTTCTAAGAGCTTGATGAAGACCATACAAAGATTTTTATATGGGTAATCAAGATCTTCAAATCCCGGAGGTTGAGCTACATCATCAATTTTTCTATATAAGAAAGCACACTTGGCATCTATTTGATAGACTGTGAACTTCTTATATGAAGCATATGCTATGAATACTCTAATGGCTTCAATCCTTGCAATAGGTGCAAAAACTTCATCATAATCTATTCCTTCTTCTTGAATATACCCTTGTGCAATCAACCTTGCTTTGTTTTTCACAATTATACCTCTATCATCTAGTTTATTTTTGAAAAGCCACCTTGTGCCAATTGGATGTTGAACTTCAGGTAGATTAACTAGATTCTAGACTTTCTGTTTTCTAAATTGTTAAAGCTCTTCCTGCATAGATTCAATCCAGCTATTATCATTTAGTGCAGTTGTGATATTTGGAGGAACCAATTGTGAAGAAAACAAGCGAATAGGTAATGTTTGCAGCTCCCCCCTTTGCTTCTTGTAGTTCTTTCATTAAGATCACCAATAATGTTGTCTATTGGATGAGTCTTATAAATTCTTTTTATTGGAATAGACTCAACTGGCATAGATGATCCTAAGTTAGTCATATTCATTGATGAAGATGGGCCAGCTGAGATGAAGAATTTATGATATAATCAAATTGTTCATCATGTGAATTATCTGAAGCTTATTGATATCCCTCCTCATTTTGTACATTAGCTTCATTGTGAACATCTACATATTTGTTTTGAACTATCGCAGGTGTTACAAGAACATCTACGGATGCTGTTGGTTGACCTGCTGATATCAATGTATTGAAATGTGATGTAAAATCTCCCGTGTGTGGAATATCTACTGATGTGGATGGAACATCTACTGATGCAGTATCCATATCTCCGAATGTAGAACACTCATTTGCGGATACAGAATTAGCAAACGCTGATGTAGCATTTTCATGTTAGGATGTAAATCTTTTTGGCTAGTCTTGTGCTGCATTATTTGCATAATTTGAAGTTCCTTGTTTAATAACACTTGAAGTTTGAACTCTGGGAGAATAAGCAGATAATAAGACTTCATTTATGTTTGGAGGCATAAATGGATTACATGTATCCACATAACCTACAGTGTTCAAATAACCAGAGTTAAATGCGTCTGTGAGAGCATCTATATTAAACAACCATGATGATCCCCTAATAGATTTTGGAAATAAGGATTTATCAAATGACATATTAGGTGTTTCTTCTACAATTTTTGGTTGTGGAATGTAAATTCTATATGATTTAGATATTGAAGAATATCCAATAAGGAAACCATCATAGGCTTTCTCTGAAAACTTTCCTAGTTGTTCTTTTGTGTTTAAAACAAGCACATGACACCCAAAAGCTCTAACATATCCTATATATGATTTTATTTTAAATTAAAGCTAATATGGTGTTTTGTTATTATCTTTGACAATTAATGTCCTGTTTTAAACATTGCATGATGTGTTTATTGCTTCAGCCCAAAAGGTGATTGACAATTGTGAATCGGCTAGCATTGTCCTTAATCCTGTAAAAAAATCTAAGACATTATTAACAAATTTAGTCCCATTGTTATTTCTAAACATTTTAACCTTTTGATCTAGTTGATTTTCAATCTTAGTGTAAAACTCCATTAATTTTTCTAAAGTTTCACTCTTTTGTTTTAAGAAAAAGACCCATGTGAATCTGGTAAAATCATCCACCACCACTAAAATGTTATCAACGATTAAGTTCGAATACTAATTTGACAAAAGTCTATGGTGGATAATAATAATTTGGGGTTTTTGATAATTGGTTTAAAAAAGATTATTTATCAAATTTTGATTCTATAATTGTGAAATGGTTTGTTAGATAATCATTTGAAGTTGATATTAAATTGTTAAGAAATTAAATATTTCCCAATAAATAAGAATTGAGACTTAAGGTGTAAAAATAATTAAATTCGTTAAATAGCATCTCGTTTAATAATAAATTCAATTGTTGTTAAATAAATTATATAACTTGAAGTCTATTTTACAAGATTATAAGAAATAATTTTATAAATAATCTTGGTTATTTTGTTTTTATTAAGTAAAAATATATAAGCTTTTTAATTTTAAAAATTTTCAAAAAATTATTTGGAGGTTTTAAAATGGTTTTAGTTATAAAAATGGTTTTTTATATTATTTATGAATTTTTTGTAATATTATTAATTAAAGAAAATGCATAAAAAATAATGGAGGGTGCCCGGGGTTGAACCCGGGACCTCAAATGTAAAAGTTTATGCTCTTAACCGGTAGGCTGGGGCGCCTATGCCTGTTAAGAGTCGGGTTAACATTCTTAAAAGTAACACCCGGTGCAACCTAGAATTGGATTGCCACCAATTAAACCCCAATTCATTGTTGTTAATGAAATCAAACAAAGGGCTTTTGTTTGACACATGAAACCAATATAGACAATAGATTTTATTGATCAATGGTACATATTAATTAGGACAAAATTGTAATTTCAATAACTTTTAAAATAAGTGCATCTAATATATCAGGGGTAAAATTAGAAATCAAATTATAAACACCCCCAAATTAGCGCACACACGATCGATGGCAATTACATTTATCTCTAATCTTTTGTTCGATTTCTCAAGAATTCACCAAATTCACCTTCAAATCTTCATCTTTAGGATTTTCTGAACTCAATCATCCCCGTTAGAATCTATAAAAGCTTCCCCATCAGTCACATTGGAGAAGAAGATTGAAGCCCCGATTTTACGACAGAGATTTTGATTTGATTCATAAAATCTTCAATCTATAGGTATGTCTACTTTTATAGGTTAGACATGTGTTTATCTGATGCTGATTTCAAATTCTATTTCTCAGAGTCATAATTTTATCGATTTAATTTGTGCATTGTTATATTAATTCCATAGTGAATGAGTTAACTCATATTAATTTTCTTTCACACTCGAATATTTACTGTTTGTTATCAGAGAATACTTCAATGTTGTGTTTTTTTCCTAATTTCTTCGAATCATTATAAGCGAATATTAAATGCATAGTGTCTGCTTAATTCCATTAGATAATTCAACTTTTTAATATGTTTATTTGCTCGATATTCTTATTTTTACCGAGCTTATATTTGAAATATCTATCGATGTATATTTGAATGTCAAACCTAAATCATCTTTTTTGTGTTGCTAAGATGTTATGGGTTTTGTAACAAAATATGTTTTGTATGGGGCTTGTTCAAACTTTTTGGCATTTTTTATGTCATCTATATTAGCTACTCAGCTTAATATGCCCAATTTTTTATAGTTTGTATGCTAATCATAATCATATGTATGTAGTTTGTTAGGTGGCTTGCTATGTTATATTGCTATTGTATGTTATAATATAGGTCAAAACAAGTTTGTTTTTTCTTTATTATCAGTCTCATACATTATTTTTAATATTAGTTTTCATTTCTAGCTTGTCATTTAGTTCACCCCAATTGTTTTTCATCTCCTTTAAATGCATTTATGAATTATCTCTAATTTGTTGAAATTTTATTATTTTGTTTTTGGGAAATGGTTTAGTTATTATGAGGGTGTTGGGCATAATCGTTTTATTATATCGTTTTTCTATGGTATATGATTGTGGAATTTCCTAATGAGGCACATGAAAATTTTTAAAGGAATTACCATTAATTGGGTCAATGTATTAGATGATGAAGGAAGGAGGCAAAAATCCCAGCTGAAACGTTTGAGGTGTAAGTATGTTGCAAAGATCATTTTGTCGGAAATCAATATCCACAGGGAGGAGGTTATTCGCTCGGCCAACCGAATTTGGGAAGAAATGCTGGTACCTAAGGATAATGCAAGAGTAAAGAAATTGGTTGCATCTCAGGCAAAAAAAAACAAGGACCTCTACTTTCGTTGGACGGTCGTCCAAACTAAAGCAACACAAGGCTAAGTGAAGGGGTTTTAATGTTATGATACTTTCTTCCACACACAAAATCCTCTTCAGTCGTAAAATTGTTATTTTTGTTTACTTAGGACAAGTATTTTGTGCAGGTAACGATTATGATAGGTTTCATAGTTTCACTCATCATGTCTTCCTAATGTTTATATTTATATAATGATGGTTTCCATGTCTGTTAGTAGCTTGGTTATGTTTCAGTTATTGTTTAATGCTACTTTTTCTTTGTTAAAATAGTTTTATCAATTATGCTTTTGTGCATTTATTCATTGTTGCATATTTACACAACTTAGCTAAATATGCAGCAATAAATAAATGCACTAATGCATAATGAAGAAATTATTTGAATATGTGAAATTCTTTAAAGCTTGATGTGTAGTTTATGCATCTATGAAGAAATTATGTACATTGCTTACTTCATTGGTTATTTTTAGCAAATGATTTCACTTTTATTGTTTTCCCCAAAAAAATAAGGTTTAATAAGGATGTGTTGTTCTTTTATGTTTCATACTTATGAAATTTTATCAAGATCGAAATGTAATTTATATACCAAAAAGAAATTGAACATGTTGCTTAATTTATTGCTTATTTGTAAAAAATGATTATAATATTTGTGAATACCCAAGAAAAAAAAATTTTACACGGCTTTTTGCATCTTAACGCATACAAATTATATTTTTCACACCATAGCTGGTTTATCATTGATTTGTCTAAATTTAATCAAACCCTAGAATTTGTCAACGTTATACCGAGCATTCACGACTATGAAGGATCATAGAATTTAGTATCTTCCTTTTAGTATATCATCTAACTTTTATGCATTAATGCAAAAATGCATGGATGCATTATAGCCAAAAACACATCTACTTTTGATCTTGCAAATCATAAATCAAAATCAAATGCGCAAACCAAACCATAGATATTTGTTTACGCCTGATGTAAGCAGTCACATTCGAAGGAAGCTTGATTACTACTTATTAAATTGACAACTAAACTTGCTAACTATAAAATAAAACCCTTAAAGTAGAAATTACAATAAACAATGGTAATGTTTTTTTCAGGATTGGCATATCTCTTGAAAAAAGCATTTGCATTCTTTGACCTTGATGTGGTTTTCATCAAACAACACATTGGTATTTCCCTAAAAAAAACCCGAAATCCATCGTTCCCTGATTTGAAACAAATCATGTAATCATGTATTTTCATGTAAATTATAATCATTTATTATCTTATGCCATCCTTCCTCAAATTTAGTAGGTGTCAGGTATGTCTTCCAAACTAGTTTATGAAGTCTTTTTCTCGGATTAGTATTCGCCAAAAGATCCCCTAAAATCTATTCATGTAAAACATATACATAACCAATTTCTCACCAAATGATAATGCATTCTATGTGTGAAAAGCATTTGATCAAATATCTCATATTTTAACCTCAGTTTACTATATTTCCTAGTCTAACAAATTTTCTTTTTATATTAATAATTTCTGGTCTTTTAATATGCATAGAAGCATATATGTTAAATACCCTAGTTGCCAGTAATATAATATCAAAATTTTGATCAACCCATATCTAAGATCTAAAAAATTAAAAACATTTTTTTATTTTTGAAACATAATAAAATAAGTTTATGTAGTGGAGATGTTAGGATTTTATCATATTTCATCATAGATTATTCCAAAACATAGGATAACATAATCCAAATGAAGTATCAAACCAGATTCATCCTAATTTGTTAAAGTATCAAAAGTTTAATCATACATTATTCCCTCATTGTACTCGTCCACTTTATGGTTCCAATCAGCAGCAAGCTTTGGGCTTCTTACTATTTCTTTCATTTATCTTTTGATGGTGAATTCAACATTATCAACTCTTTATATGAAATGTTGTTCCTCATATCGCCTCGATCGTTATGAATCAAATCATTATTGTTCATGCCATCATTTGCTTATGCAGAATTCATATCAAGTTCCCTGTCTATCGAACTATTTAAAGTCATTTCGATTGTTTGAACAACTGAATATTGCTCTCGTGAGCCAAAAGAATCATTTACTGATCGGCTTGATCCCTGTTCCCCATCTCTTCCTGCTGCAACTTTGAATGTAAATTAATCGATCAATTTGAATGAGTAGACCTTCTAGTTTGCAATAAGTAAGATAATTTTAAGTTTCGTTAATCATAATAAGCCAATATGTATCATAGACCCAACTCCATAGGATTACATTCATCATTTTTTTCTTACCCATTTTGCAGAAATTATTCTTCTCCCAATATATATTATCACCCTCCAACAATCCTTCGTTTGACAAAGGACTCCTGATTCTCATATAATTACCTTTAGTTGTGATGATCCTTTGTTTCCAATTGAAATCAAATGCAGATTTGGAAGAAGGCGATCGTGGGTATGTTCGTCTTCTAGAGGGAACAGTTAATTACATGAATTCAATTTTGCAATGTGTAAAGTTACTTTTATGCCCTTACAAAATATCCTATTACTAAAAAGAAATATGTTTACAAAATAAATCCTAATTGGTTAGAAGTGGTTCTTTTAGTTTTTTCCAAAAAAACTAGCTTTCATTTGAATGGATCCTATATACATACATATATATATATATATATATTATATATATATATATATATATATACCTACAACACACAAATACATATCATCCATATATAATCACACTCATACATACATACATCCATAACCCACGTATACATAACCATGCACCAGCTCTAAGATAACCCAATCCTAATCAAGATCTACACACCAGACCAATCATGCCCAATGAACCCTAATACACACACAACAAACACACACACACACACACACACAACTTACATAACCCTAACATTGAAAACACCCAAATCGAACTCGATAATCCCAACACCACATGCATGCCTACCCACTATTTTCGATCAAACCATATGCACATCCATATCTACATATACACGGGCATGTTATACATACAAGGTCAAATGAATGTATATTCATTAACATGTATACCCAAGGCCCATATATGCAAACCCGGTTACCCCAAACCATATACCCGGACACGTGCAGTAACTGTTCGGGATGGTGGAGTACACCTCATCGAGGATGGTGAGTCCCCAAAGGTATCAAGACACCTTAGGAAAATCTCACATCCATGAGTGGGATAGTGGGGCAAACCTCATCGAGGATGATGAGTCCAAGGGGTGTTTGTAACACCCTAGGTGAATCTCAAATTGGCCGTGGAGAGAATAGATTCAAGGTTCATAAGAAATTCCATGCCTCCAGTACAATATATTGGGTGTATTGGTGTGGATGAAAGGAGAACTTCACTGTTAAATGTGTTTGGGTGGTAGCAATCTAGGGATGGGTGACTTACTTGATAAGTTTTCACATGGGTAAACAAAAATATATATAATGCCTCCTCGTGGGAAAAATGGACAGTATTAATTGTATGAGGGTCCGGATGTTATAAATGGTATCAGAGTTAGGGCTAGGCTGTTGTCCCAGCAAGGATGTTGGTTTTTGTAATGAGAACGTAAGTCTCCTTATATGAGGGCTCGATACCTTCTCTATCAAACGTGTTTTAAAACCATGAGGAACGTATGCTTGAGGGCATGCCTAATGTCAAAACAGACAATATCAAGTACGGTTTTTAGGTTGTTACAATATTTGTCTAAATGAAGTTTCCCAATTCTCCATCCTGCGTTCTAAACAATACCTTTCTTCGCCATAAGACATCTGAAGTAACTTCCATTTTAGAATTTCATCCTAAATACTAAACTTTTCAATTTGAATTTATTTAATATTCATTATTAGTTTGTGCATAATATTGATATACAATGTAAACTATTCTGAGAGTACTTCAGAACTATGAAATAATTAAATGTCCTTATTCTGGAAGATAATATTTAAGTCACATATAACTTTATAAAAACTACAACATTGAAGGATTTTAAATTGGAACTTATAATATATAGCAACTTTATAAGATCCGAATCTTATCCGTCTTTAATTTATTATTAGATAATTAATTAAACTTAATAATATTCTTTTGGTGCTTGATGATGGCACTAATGATGTTGACATAATTTAAACTTTTATTTTGTTGTTGCCAATTCAAATAATATTATCGTGGGTGTTGTTTAAAGTAAAAGTGACTGTGACCCGTGTTACGTATCGGGTGTTATAAATGTTAAAAGATTTAATGTTACTGATTTATATGTTAGTACTAAAACTTGAAAAATATTACGTACGAAATGCTGATAAAGTGTAATAGAAAAAATATTATAAAAATAAATATCTCAATACAAGAAGAAAAATAGAGAATACGTAAATCATAACTTTTATAATTAACGAGTTCTATTGTAAATTGATTAAAAGAAAATTTGACATAACTCGAAGGTTAAGTGTAAAACTTAAAAAAGTTTAGATGGTTTTTTTAAACTCCAATGCTTAATTATAAAATATAAAAAAAATTCAAGTGATCAAATGTAAAATTGATATAACTTAAATGATTAAATATAAAATTTAAAAAAAGACAAAATGATTAGTCATCAATTTAGAAAAATAAACAAAGAGAGAGAAGGTATTGTGGTTAGTTTTATGTAATCCTTAAAGGTTTAAATGTAAAATTATTAAAAAAAGACAAAGTATGTTTTTACAAGTTTGAAAAAAAAGAGAATTAGTATGGTAACATCAAAAAAACATACACCTTCATTACGCATATATTTTTTTCTATTTATATATATTGTGAAACAGTGTATATTATCGAGCCTTTACTTCCAACCTTCATGTCATAAATTTTTGTTTTATACAATAGTATAGATAAGACCCTTATAATATTTTTCCAAATGAAAAGGAGAGGAACCATTTGATACTAATGATCATGATGTTGGGAAGATTCATTAAATTAAGACGTTAAAATAAACTTTAACTAAGTCTTGTTTTCTTGTCGATCGAGCAACATATGTGCCTTAATTCATTTAACTTGATATTTATGTATTCTTCTACAAGTCTTGTTTTCTTGTCAAACATCGTATATGCCTTGATTAATTGTACTTGACGTTATTATATTCTTCAAAAAGTATTGTTTCTCTTTTCTTTTGTTTTTTTTAGTATATACCTTGGATTGTATCGTGTACCTATTTAATAGTCTATTGTGAGTTTTAGAGAGAATTTAGTGAGACTATTCATCTAATAAGGATAAGCTAAGGACTCAAAGACTTTAATCAACGAAGCGAGTTGTTATTATCAAATTTTTTATAAAAAGAATGACATGCTTTTTTTTTGTTTTCAAATCAAGTAACTCTTGTACATCAGGCTTTCATCCTTGAACGTGATTTCACAAAGAGAATGATCATAGAAAAGTTGGTCACATCCTATCTCTCTTCTATTACTATTGCAATCTATGCATTTGATACTGGTAGTTAATAGAGATTATACATTTACTAACTATTGATATATAGAAGTTGTTATTTCTACTGAGCCATCATCGTTTCTTGAATCCAATTTACCTAAATGTTATTCTGTTTGGTTATTGAATATATTTTCACACACAATAAACCGATCCACTCAAAACCCAAATATCAAAACATTAGCTTAAGAAAGAAAAATCAGATTAAATTATCTGAAACATGGATAAGATAGAGTTTTTGAGAATTCTAAAACAACTTAAGTAATACATGGATCGTCCCTAAGGTAAGATAGAGTTTAGGAGAATTCTAAAACAATTTGACACCCTACGTAAATCACACATCATCCATAGACATGAGAGATTTGTGGTTAATAAGTAATGCATGGCCTCTAATATCACCAATGCATTTTGCTCATATTGTTGTAGATGAGAGGAGAACTTTACAGTTAAGTGTACTCAGTTGACAGTAATCTAGGAATGGGTGACATCTTTGAAAAGTTTTTACTCGGGTAACCAAAAGCGAATTTGTGAGCTTCTCGTGGGCAAAATGGAAAATATTAATAGTATGAGGGTCCGAATGTTACGGTTTCTATGCAATTGTACTATCAAGCTAAAACATGTATCTAAAGCTTCAATAGTTGCCCAATATTATTCGTTTTCATTCACATCTAGTAATAGAGTAATGTATATAATGGAAATAATTTTGTAAATAAGTCAATAATTAGTTCTTGAAGTAGGGCCCACATTCACCCGTGAGATGTGCTAGACCAACAAAGAGAGGCGTGGCCGTCTAAGGATTATGGCATACTGGCTGACCATTTTCCTTCGGATGTATTCTTGTTCTCTCCCGAAGGGGTTCCAGTGGTCCCTCTAATTTTTATGTATAAAAATAATATGATTCCTTCCAAACTTTATTTGCACACCAGAATCAACTTCATTTATAAAATGATTTAGAATTTATAATTTTGTTTAGGTCACAATATACTTTGTAATTTTGAATTTTATATAATACAAAGTATGTAGGCGTAAAAAGATTAGATTTTTTTGCAGGCCATGCGATGTTTGTTCCTAAGTTTGTTGCATCGCTGCCAAGCTTAGAGGATGTAATATAAAATGTAACAGATTGAATGTAAACTACATTTTTTATTGATGTTGAATCAATGTTCTAAACCATAACGAATGGAAGGAAGCAAATGGGTGTACCACCTTGAAGGTAGCGTTTCAATGGTGTTGCAAAGATAACTGTTGATACCTTAGTTAACAATAAATTTGGGTAGGATTAACGTTCTTTGGAACCCAAATCGTACTATATAAATGAAGCCTTTATCAAAAGAGAAATTTATTAAAACTCTCATCCTTTATTCGGGATTAAGATTGGTAATAATAAACTAAAACGTTTATTAGTGGCGGAGTTAAAATATTACTATATTATTATTATATTATTATTATTATATTATTATTATTATTACTACTATTATTATTATTATTATTACTACTATTATTATTATTACTATTACTACTACTACTACTATTATTATTATTATTATTATTATTATTATTATTATTATTATTATTATATTTTGTATCTATATATGTTTGTATTAAATTTATTTTTCTAGCTTTATATGATTCAATATTATTAATACATATTTATAATCAAGAAATTCTTTTTTAAAGGCAAAGTAGTTAAGCTGTTAAATTTTCTTGTTACATTGTAAATCTTAAATAGTTTTCATCAACTTTATTTGATAAAACTGTGTTCTCTAAAAGCAACAGTTACATCATTAGCTAACAAAATTCTACACGCAATATATGCATTTGAAAAGAAATTATAATTTCTAATATAGTTTAATATATCAATAAACATGTGTGATTCTAAAGAAAATAATACCTCTTAACAATTTATTTCTATATGTAACATGTTTATGATAACAAGTAGGTTCTAGATTTATTTCTATATCAATATCTGTAGCTACAATAATGCGCTTTTTAAATCTTTCATCTATATACTTTCAAAAAGACAATTAAGTCCATATAAATGAGTTATAAAATCATCAATACTCGTGTTTTTTAGTTGTAAGTTTTTACGAATAGTATTAAAAACATACAAAATGTCATACCAAATAATCATGTTTATATAAATGAGTTATAAAATCATCAATACTCCCCCTTTTTAAGAAGAGCTTAACCAAGAACACAAGAGCCTATGGATGGGATTGACCTAACTCCTGGCTCACCTATGCAAGTGGGTGATGCTACCAAAAAAGGGGAGAAAGTCATTACAATCACAGAACCTGGGAGTTCTTCAGAGAGTATGGACACTGAGGACTCACCATCCTTACTTGTAATTGTGCATACTCAGCAACTTCCTTAAGTTCATATTGATATGGACTCTATAGACTCCTTAATACATAATCTATTTGAGGAAGGGATACCAAGGGCCATGTCATCTCCTCCATCTTCAAATCAGATCATTGGGTGGAGGTATGACAACAACAGGAAAGCCCTTATCATCATTAGAGTTCAAGGGCAACAAGAGATCTTCAATTTTCACACCTTGAACTTCTATAAAAGTCTAGATTTAGTCAGTATGCTACTTGTCAATCCAAGCTAATCAAGAGAAGCTGACAAGTTGGCTCAAAGAATCCAAGACCGGATCACTGCAGAGTTCAGTTTTAAAAGAAGACTATGGCAATCAGGCAATGTCATCGGTCAATTGGATGTTGAGGCAGACCCTAAGATTAGCTTCATATGGGAAACCTTAACTGAAAGGCCCAGTGACAGAACATAAGAGCCATGTCTTATCACCAACAACTGTCGCAGAGATCAATTCCCTTTTTGAGACACCTGCTGGTGAAGGTGCTCTCAACCTCTCTCTAGCCAGAGCTCAGAAGCTACATCAAGCAATGAAGGCCAAAGCTCTCTCCACCCTGAGTCACAAAGGTCTGTAAGTGACAAATGGAAAAAAATGACATCTGAGGAGATTGAGGAGGAGAAGAGAGAGAGAGGAAAAGGAAGCTAACGGGAGAAAGTTCCCTTCTGAGTCTGCAAGACTTATGGAGTCTGCTATAAGGGCTGACCCCAGACCAGATACTCAGAATGATGAGTTAAAGGCAGCCAGGATAAACTATCTACAGACAAGGAACTATGACATATACAATGTCATTTCTCTCCCCTTGGATGAACTGAATGAACTGGTTGACTTGGAAAGGTCAACGGAGAAGAAAGAGGCAAAAGATGCAGAGCTACCAGTACAAATCAAAGAAGACAGAAGAAAGAAAAGATTGTATAAGAATGTTCCTACTCTCTCACCAGTTCAAGAAAGTCCTGCATATAAGGATGTGGTTCAACAAGAACCTCAGGTAGATAGAGAAGAAGAAAGAATCAAGATGATCAACTACTTGATTGCCATAGGCCTCTATCAGGTAGAAACACTTCTTCCCTTATCTTTTGACTATATTGAGTTTGAGTATCTCAAACAACTCAAACTTGAGATAGTCAAGGAAAGAAAGACAACCAAAAAAAGCTAAGGGAAGAAGGTGCTAAGTCAAGAGCCATCATCCAGAAGAGTATGAAGAAGACTGTGGACAGGCAGAGGATGATAAGCTTCTTGAAGGTGTATGGATTCTCTGGAAGGAGACTTGGTCCGATGTCTCTATCCACTATGGATGAGCATATCAGGGTGATCAAGCAGAAGATAAGGAGTGGAGAGCTGATTGACTTACATTCCCCTCCAAGTCAAGCTCCACCTGATGTAGAGGTTAAGGTTGAACAACTAGAGACAACACAACCCGGACCTCCTGCTGATTTTTAGCAAGCTTCATCTTTTGATGCACAACAGGGTCAACCTCCCTCTCCTTCTAAACATGTGAGAGAGGAAGATCTAACTGAGAAAGACTTTGACGATCAATCTGGTGTTGTAGGCCAGTCTTCTCAATTGAAAGTGACAAAAGAGAAAGAAAATGATGGCTTCAAAACCAAAGCCAAAGAAGAAGAAGACTGCATCCTTTTCTGAATATCAGGATGAGTCAGAACATCCTGAGGATGTGCAGCCAAAGGATGCTCTATCATCTCCCATTCCAATAGCTCCTCTAGCATCAGAAAGACCCATCATGTCCCGGACATACATTACAGATCCAGAAAGGTGGCATGTCATTAGAGATCATGGCATTGGTCTCTTTGACCTAAGAAGATACTTTGATAGTCTGCAAGATCCTGACCATCTTATGAAAAAAGGGCTAGTCATCATCCTGATAAGGACTGTTGATATTTGAAGTCTTAAAGGTGTTTTGGTAGCATCAGCCTGGGGGAGTTTGTAGAGATTATATGAAGAGGCTGAAGCAACCAAACACTCAAAGTCTTTCTGGATGCATGCTACACAAGTACTGAAGAAGAATGCTTCGGAAGTTTCACACAAGCAACAAAAAATACTCTAAGTGTGAAATCTTCCAAAGCCAAGACCAATATCTTTCGAAGCCAGAGATGAAGTCTTCCGAAGCTTAAGAGATGAAGTCTTCTGAAGCTTAACTCTTGAAGATAGATTTCTTCTGAAGACTTTTAACGATATGCTTTATCTGATGTACTTTTCCATAAAGCTGGATCCCTTTCCGCTGCAACTCTGTAAAGTCACCAACTTGCATGAGTTGGTGAAAAGGTCCATGCTTTTGGTAATTGTACATTGAGGTCTTGAGTCTGTAACTTTCTACTTCATGTACTTTATCCTTTTTGTAATAGATAAGGATGTGAGCTATGGCATGTCATAGTCATAAACTCAAAAAGGCAATCTGCCTTTTTGACTCTACAATTGATTTTGTATTGTATCTAGTCAATTGTATCCTGCTGGCTTCATAGTATGGCCGGCTATAGGATGTAGTATAAGTATGTCATGTTCTTGTAACTTTCCTTTATGCTTTGTAACACTTGTAATAGAACATTAAGAAAGCAATATACTACAATCTTGGAAACCATCTCCTTGTGTCTCTTGCTCTTGTGTTCTGTCTCTTAGTTACTTGTGTTCTTAGTATCATTACTTGTGGTTAATCCAGTTTATTGTTTGATTAAGTTGAGTTACTCTCCTCTTTGTGTTGTTGTGTGTAAGTTGACCACCCTTCAACGGTGTTGCAAAACTCATAGTCCAAAATTATTTTTTAAATATGACTGAGATAATAAAACTCAACTCTATCAATAGATAAGCAAATTTCACAATCCAGCCAAGCTCAAAACACACTTTCTTTAACACAAGTACCCAATTTCCAGGCAGTACAATGTTTATCATAGAAGGTCCCTATTACATAATCTTAACTTGATTCACTTCCTATGTTAACTTGCATATGTAGGTTAAAATGCCAACTAACATCTAACATAACTTATGGGTATATCTATCTCAACTTTAGGGGAAGACAACCTCGTTCACCTATGGTTATCTTAGCCACATTACATGGGTAAAACCCTTTCTCTTACATCGAGGGTTCATCCCGGTTCCCATAGGTGTTTATCCCACAACTCTACCCGGGGCATGTAAGGGCATGGTTAGTAGCTAACTAGTTAATTCTTATAACCACATCATATCCAAATAGGTTTATAAGCATAAGGTTACTTAGGAAATCAAAACACTTTAAGTTATGCCATCTCCTTTCTTCTAATGGTAATTCTGCCTTATAAGCATATTCGATTGCTAGAGGTTTTTATCCTGTGTGCTTTATGAAGAAAGTTGATATAAAACTCTCTTTTACACCCATATCAAATAGGATCATAGCATGAACATCATTTAGAAGGAACTTACCCAATACTACATCCTCATTTGCTTATTGTCTACCTCCTTTGTTTAATACAAACACTCAACCTTTTGTTGGGTTCTTTCTTCTTGTTGGGGTTTTTGAATCTTAGGACATTTACTTTTGTAATGCCCAAACTCTTGACAATTAAAGCATCTACCTTTTTATTAGAATCTTGCTATATGTCCGAGTTGCTAGCATATATTCAATTTTTCAACCTGGGATTCCTTTCCCTATTTTCTTCCTATCTAGGTTACCATTCTTAGTTTTCCTAAACTTATATCTTTCACCAGTGGAACTTCCCTTTTTCTCACACCATTTTATCTTCTAATCTTACTCATGTTCCTCTTCACACTTGACTTTATCATGAATAATTGCATTTAATTTGACTATTATGTTATAATTTAATGCTAGTTGTCTTCACCAGAGTCGAAACTCTTGGTGGAAGCCCTTAGATATAAACACTTCATTCTCCTTGACATAGGATTCACTAGATGAGGCACCAATTGAGCCATCTTATTAAACTTAAATGTATACTCTCGATTTGTCATTTTACATATAACTTGATGAACTCTAACTCAATCTTTTTAACTTGTTTTGAGGACAAAATTTGTTAAGCACTAAGCTCTTCATTACATTCCACTTCATTTGGTCTATAGTATCTTAACATTTTCTTTCGACAATGGTTCCTACCAATCTTGTGCTTCATCTTTAAATGTATGTGTAATATACTTAATTACTTGATTGTTGAGATCCAATGGATTGTTGCTATAGTATCATAACTACCATTGAAACGTTTGGGGTTAAAGTCTTTGAAACCTTCATATGTGCAACCTTGCCTTTCAGAAGTCCAACGTTGGCATTAGCGTCTCCACTAAATCTATGACCTCTAGTTTCTCCAATGATAGCACTACCACTAACACTACCATTGCCAACACTACCATTGCCTAATAGGGTTACCTTGACTCTTTCTTCTTTGGAATACATCATCCATATTCTAAATTGTGTGGATTACAAACTTTTTAAACTATATCAGGAATAGTTCCTTAATACTTAGCCTCGGTCATATCAACTTCTTCTATGTTGTCATAACCATGTTGATCTGTATGCTTAGTATTAACAGGTCATTTATCTACACT
This sequence comes from Flaveria trinervia, assembly GCA_025506515.1. Taxonomy (NCBI): domain Eukaryota; kingdom Viridiplantae; phylum Streptophyta; class Magnoliopsida; order Asterales; family Asteraceae; genus Flaveria; species Flaveria trinervia. The sequence goes on along the minus strand of CM046452.1, from coordinate 50,354,736 downwards.
CGACATGGTCTTCCTCCTAGTAACAAGATTCCTACCTTGGCCTCTTCCACTAGAACCTCCTCGTCCTCTACCGGCTAACAGGAAATAAGTACTCATATGACGGACTATGATCTAGAGTAGTATAGTGTTCGTAAATAGGAATAACAATGGGCAAGTGTAATTATTTATTTACTACACTATCACTCTCCTAGTCATTTTCACTATTATCATCTTAGCTTAAATCTAGACACTATTCATTTACCTAGTTCACTTAAACTATGGATTTGTTAGCAACCTTTGTCAAACCCCCATCCCAGTAACGGGTTATACATGACTATCAATATTAGAATAACGTAGCAAAAAAATTCATGACCTATAACCTCACTAATATTAATCTTTGTACAAAAATTTACTTACATCATACTATTCTTATAAGGCTAGACAAATCTGGAGAAGTATCTGAAGGACCGTTAGAAGGGGTTTATGCACTTTTTACAATACAACAACACAATTGCGGATAGTTCTTTAGAACACTTAACCAATCAAATAGGGAACTGGTTAACAAATGAAGAGATGCTAAGAACACAAGTAGTTAAGAGATAGAACAAGATAGCAAACAACACAAGTATTTGGGTTTCAAGAATGATGTATATTGCTTCTCAAGTTCTATTACAAAGTGTTACAAAGCATAATGGAAAGTTACAAGTACTTGAGATACATATACTACATCCTACATCTAGCCATACTTTGAAAGCCAGCTGGATACATAAGACTAGACAACAAAATCAAATGTAAAGTCAAAAGGCAGATTGCCTTTTAACTTGTGACTATGACATGACGTAGCTCACATCCTAATATATTACAAAAAGGATAAAGTACATAAAGTAGAAAGCTCAGACTCAGACATCAATGTACAGTTTACCAAAAACATGGACCTTTATACCAACTTGTGAAAGTTGATGAACTAAATAGAGATGCAACAGAAAGGTGGTCCAGCTTTATGGAAAAGTACATCAGATAATAGCATATACATAAAAGTCTTTGGAAGAAATCTGTCTTTATAAAACTAGCTTCGGAAGACTTTGTCTTTGAAGCTTCGGAAGATTTCATATTTGGCTTTAGAAGATATTGGTCTTGGCTTCGGAAGATTTTACACTTAGAATATTTCTCATGTAAGATGTAAAACTTTGGAAGCATTTCTACTTTAGTATTTTAGTCTATACATGTAGAGAGACTTTGGATGCTTTGAATGTTTTGACTTCATCAGACTTATTGGAATCTTTACAAACTCCCCCTAGGCTGATGCTACCAAAACATTTGAAGATCTTTATCAGTTGATAGTCCTCATTATGATGATGACCATGCCCTTCTTCGTTAGATGGTCAGGATCACTTAGACTTTCATAGTATCTTCTCATCTCAAAGAGATCATGAAGAGGTAAGTTGAATAAATATTTCCATGTATATTCATTCACACCACCATGATCTCTTATCGCATGCCATCCTTCTAGATTAGTTGTGAAGGTTGAGGATAAGATGGTCTCTCAGAAGCAAGAGGATCAACTTGAATTGGAGTTGATTGGGCTGGCTCTTCATGCACTTCCTCAGGTTGATCTGACTCACCCTGGGGTATGGAGATGGATGGTTTAGAATTCTTCTTTTTTTGTGGTCTAGAGGCCATCCTTTTTCTCATCTTGGATGACTTTAACTGAGAAGACTGGTCTGCAGCACCTTGTTGATCAGTCTTGTCTTGCTAAGTTGGCTATTCCTCCCTCACAGGTTCAGAAGCAGAGGGAGTTTGACCCGCCTGTGGATCAGAAGATGAAGCTTGCTGAGGCTTAGTAGTAGGCTCAGGTTGTGTTGTCTCAGGTTGTGTTGTCTCAGGTTGTTCAACCTTAACCTCCACTTTAGAAGGAACTTCACTTGGAGGGGAGTGTAAGTCAAGTAGCTCTCCTCTTTTGATTTTCAGCTTGATTACCCTAATGTGCTCATCTATTGTAGATAGAGACATAGGGCCAAGTCTCCTTCCAGAGAATCCATACAGCTTCAAGAAGCTCATCATCTTTTATCTATCAGCAGATTTCTTCATGCTCTTTTGGATGATGGCTCTTGACCTTGCAACATCTTCCCTCATCTTTCTCTTAGTTGCTTTCTGTTCTTTAATTAATTCAAGCTCAAGCTGTTTGAGATACTCAAACTTTATGTACTCAAAGGACAAGGGAAGAAGTGCATATGCCTGGTATAAGCCTGTGGCACTTAGGTAGTTGATCAATTGATCCTATCAGTCTCTTTATTTACCTGAGGTTCTTGTGGAGCCACAACCTCTTTTGCAGGACTTTCTTGAACTGGGTAGAGAGTGGGAATATGCTTATACAATCTCTTTTGTCTCCTCTCCTCTAATTTAGAAAAGTAACTCTGCATCCTTTGCTTCCTTCCTTTCTCTTGACAATTCCATGTCAGCCAGTTCATTAAGCTCCTCTAAGGGGAGAGATATAATCTCATCAATGTCATAGTTCCTGGTTTGCAAATAAGTAATCCTGACTGCCCTCAACTTATCATCCTGAGTGTTTGGTCTGGGGGTAGCCCTTAGCACAGCTTCCATGAATCTTGTAGACCCAAAGGAACTTTCTCCTTTTAGCTTCCTCTTCCTCTCTCTCTCTCTCTCCTCCTCCTCAATCTCCTCAGAAGTGATTTTCCTTATCCTTTTGTCACACACAGACCTTTGTGACTCAGGGTGGAGAGAGCTTTGGTCTTCATTGCTTGATGTAGCCTCCAAGCTCTGGCAAGAGAGAGGTTGTGATACACCTTTACCAGTAGGTGCTTCATTAAGGGAATGAATTGCTGAAGTAGTTATAGGTGTGACAGGGCTCTCAGGCTCTACTATTGGGCCATGAGTCAAGGTTTCCCATTTGAAGCTAATCTTAAGGTCTGCCTCAACATCTAGTTGACCAATAGTATCACCTAATTGCCTTTGTCTCTTTCTTAGATTGAACTCTTCAGTAATTATGTTTTGAATCCTTTGTGCTAGCGTGTCAGCTTGTCTAGATTGGATTGAATTGACAAGTGGAATGTTAATCTGGTCAAGACCTTCATAGTAGTTCAAGGTCGGAAAATTGAAGACTTCTTGCTGCCCTTGAACTCTTTGAAGAATCAGGGCTCTTCTGTTTGCATTATAAATCCACCCTATGATGTAGTTGGAAGTTACTTGAGGTGGAGATAACACTGCCATTGGTATACCTTCCTTAAAAAGACTCTGAATGAAGTAGTCTATAGAGTCCACATCAATATGAACCTGAGGAAGTTTCTGAGTATGGACAGTTGCAAGTAAGGATGGTGAGTCCTCAATGTCCATGCTCTGTGAGGAACTCCTAGGTTCTATGTCTGTGATGAGTTTCTCCCCCTCTTTGGTAGCATCACCCACTTGCATAAATGAGCTGGTTGAGCTCTTTTTAAGGTCTCCCAGCTAGTTTTTCCTTAAGACAAGATATCTCAAGTTGCTGATCATTGACCCTGTTTTGTAAGGTAGTCACCTGAGATTCAAGATGCCTAACCTTGGAGACTAGATAGGGGCATGTTTTTGATAGTTTTTGCACCTTTAGCCTTATATTCCCCTCATCTTCATCAGAAGAATCATGGGGGGATGAGAGAATTTGACCAAAGTCCTCTCTCTCATCACTAGCATGTAGTTCTTGGCTGCTAGTTTTCCTTTGCTCAGTGACAACTTCAGTTGAATTGTCAATGGGCTAAGTTACCATGGTTGAGGTCTGAATGATGTATCACTTGCTAAAGTGAGAGCCTCTTCCATATGGATATTCTGAACAGCTTTAGAAGTATCCACCTTAGTAATAGGTGACTGAAGTAGGCTAAACATAGGTGACTCAGGAGCACTCATCTCTTTTTGTGTAGGGGAGGAGTAGAGAGACTCATGGTACTCACTAAAATCTAAATCTTCATAAGTATAGAAGTCAAGGTTGGGAATTGGGTGGTTTAAGTCTAGTGGCTGGGGATGGTAACTGTCCCCTGAAGGTTGTTCACCTGAGTGTTGAGACTCAGAGTGAAGGCTTAAGGCAGTTGGGCTGGTGAGCTCATCAGGATGAGCATGAGGAACCTCAACATTGATTCTTCAAGAAGTGGGAGTGGTTTGCTCCTCAGAGAAGTGGGAGCTCTAGTATCCACTTCCTCCTGTATGGGTGAGTGTATGGGGGCCTATATAGACTCAATAGCTTGAGCAGGGGTTCGTTTAGATTTTCTTTTGTAAGTGAGGGTGATTTGAGGTCTTTTTGGTGGTTGGGAGGTAGAAGGTGTGGGTTCAACACTATCTTGTTTTGATAGGTTGTCACCTTGAGCAATGAGCTCTAAATTTTTTGGGACAAGGGCTGTTTCTACCCCTGAGAAGCCAACAGTTGGCTTTTTCAAGATTTTAAAGATGTCTGATTTCATCTGTCCCAATTTAAGAATATTACCTGTTTCCCTTAATTGTGAGACTAGTTCACAGTTCAAAATGTATTGAACATATCTAGGAAACATGTAATACTCTAAGGAGTGCAAGTTTGCAAGTAAATTTGTATAAACTAAATGAGAGTACCTGAACTTGACCCCCTGAACCATTCCATGTAATATGAAGGAGAGATCCTCCGGAATTTGGTCCCACCCTCCATGCTTGTTGGACAAGCTGTGGATAACCACGTGAAGCATGTATTTCCATTTGGATGAGACCTTCCCTTTCCTGAAGGTCTTTATAGAGAAATATCCCTCATAGCCTATCTGCTCAAAGGAATGATTTATAGCCTCCTTTGGGAAGAACAACTCACCTTCTTCATCATAAAGCTGAAGATGATTATTGATGATGGCCGGTGTGATAAAGATTGTCCTCCCCTGCACTGTGGCAGACAGTGCCTTCTCCCCATCCATAATGACCTCTTGACAAGTCTTCCAAAATTCAAGCAAGTGATCCTCATAAAGAGTAGGACCAATGGTAAGGGAGGTGAAGTAGTTTGATAGAGCCAGAAAATGGAAAACCTTTGAGAAACTATCATCGTTCTCAGAGTTCAATAGTGCAACCTGGTTATGTTGCCTATGAAGTTACATGGATAAATCAGGGTTGTTTCTGAGATTTGGATTGGCCATTTTGAGAGGCTTAAGGGTGAAGGAAGATGAAGGACAAAGGCGGTTTGGGAAAATTTAGGTTAGAGAAATAGTGCAGATGAAAAAGATAGTGAAAGAGGGGGGAACCGTTGGGTTATATGTGAAATGAATCTGAGACAAAGTTAACGAAAGAGGATAAACTTTGAAATTCGGAAGTCGGTCCCACCTCTGAAAAAGTAGTTTTCTTCTGCCCAAAAAGTAGTTTTTTGGAAGTCGAGAGATCTTCCGAAGGTTATTTTTCTTCGGAAGTTCTTGAAGAAAAAGCTTCCGAAGGCAAATTGGCTTGGAAGACATTTCAAAGATTTTTGAGAATTTTGCTTCAGAAGAGATTTAGAACTCAGAGTATTTATTCTATGAAGAATAAAGACTTCCGAAGGGAAATTGCTTTCGGAAGAAAATTTGTGCTTGTAAAACATACAAGTATTTAAGTCGATTTTAAGCTTCGTAAGATATTTCATAAATTTCTTCCGAAGGTAAACTACTCAAGTAAAAAAAATTTTCTGGGACATAAGTTTCTTCCAAAGGTAATTTAAAATATTCCAAAGGATAAAGAGATCAAGATTTTCAAAAATCTAAGGAATGTCTTTTAAAAGGATTTTACTTCCGAAGTAAACAAGGGCTTATGAAGGTGATAAAATAGACAACTTAGGACACACAGGTTTTAGAAATAATATGATTAAGCTTTAAGAAAGCTACTCAAAGTTAATCATCCCAATAGCTGATACAAGATATTTGAACTTTTGTTCATCAAAAGCTTTGGTGTACAGATCAACATATTGTTCATTTGTGTTAACCTTGACTAGTTTGATTAATCCATTTTCAAAGTTATCTTTAATCAAATGATACCTGATATTGATGTAATTTTTCTTTGAGTGCTGCATAGGATTTTCTATGAATGAGACAACACTGTTGTTGTCTATGTGGATGGGATTCTCCTTGAAGTTGAATCCATAGTCGAGCATCTGATTTTGAATCCAAATCACTTGAGCACAGCAACCTGCAGCACCAATGTATTTAGCCTCAGCAGTTGATGTAGATACATAGGATTGTTTCTTACATTGCTAGGAGACTATCATTCCACCAAGAAATTGAAATTCCCCTAATGTAGACTTTAAAGTCATGTTGCAGCCACCATAGTTACTATCTGTATAGGCACACAGATTAAAGTCAGGGTTCTTTGGATAGCAAAGGCCAAGTGATGGAGCACCTTTGAGATATCTTAGAATTCTTTAGATAATGATTAGGTGTGACATCTTGGGGTTGGCATGAAATCTTGCACAAATACATGTAGCAAACACGATATCAGGCCTACTAGCTGTAAGGTACATAAGAGACTCAATCATTGCCCTGAAGAGAGGTTCATCAACACACTCCCCCTCAAGATCAGGTCCAAGGGAGTGGTTTCTAGCTATAGCTATCTTAGAAACCTTACAATCAATCATGTTGAATCTTTTAAGTATGTCTTGAACATACTTTGATTGACTTATGAAGATGCCATTATCAACTTCCTTCACTTGAATTCCTAGAAAGAAATTAAGTTCCCCTATGGCACTCATTTCAAACCTGTCTTTCATTAGCTTTTCAAAGTCTTTGTAGTGCTTTGAATTAATTGAGGCAAAGATAATGTCATCCACATATACTTGAACAAGCATAATGTCATCTCCTATTCCTTTGATGAAGAGAATTCCATCAATAGTACCCCTCTTGTAGCCATGGTGACACAGATACTATGATAGAGTCTCATACCACTTTCTTGATGCTTGATGCAGCCCATAAAGAGCCTTATCAAGCTTGAAGACATAATCAGGATTATCAGGATCCACAAACCTAGGTGATTGTTTGACATACACCTCTTCATCAATCACCCCATAAAGAAAAGCATACTTGACATCAAGCTAGTAAACCTTGATATTATTGGATGCAGCAAAAGCTAGGAATATTCTGACAGCTTCAACTCTTGCTACATAAGAAAAGACATTTATGTAGTCAATTCCTTCTTCTTGAGTATATTCCTGAACAACTAGTCTTGCCTTGTTCTTGATGACAAGTCCTCTATCATCCTTCTTATTTCTGAACACCCATTTGGTTCCTATAGTAGCCTTCCCATGAGGAAGAGGACATAGGTTCTAAACCTTCTGCCTTTTGAATTGAAGCAGTTCCTCTTGCATAGCTTTAACCCAACTTCCATCCTTAAGAGCCTCATCAATTTTCTTTGGCTCTATTTAGGACAAGATTCAAGAGTGAAGATAGATATTTTCATTATACGTTTGTCCTCTTGTTCTTACCCTTGTATCAACATCTCCAATGATGTTTGTGGAAGGATAAGACTTGTGGATCCTTAGCTAAGGGATCATAACAAGCTGCTTAGACATCTAGATTACAGAAATTTAGATCTTGCAATGAGGATTCACCCTCCATATTAGCACACTTATCAAGATTAACTTGGTCCAATGAGTGTGTGACATCATTGATATTGTCATCAATGGAGTTGTTATCAACATCAACAAATTCCTGATCACTATCACCACCACCATGCTCTCTAACATTGAATGCTCCTTATTTTGAGTTGTGTGCCTCAAATCTAGAATTTGAAGGCACCCCAGAAGTATCAGCAAGATTTGTCATTGATGTGCTACTAGAAGCTTCATTTGCAGGATTGGTTACCACTAAAGCTGAAGATGTGTAGCTTGAAGGTCTTCTTAGCTCAAATCTTGGATCAGGATCACCTGTAGGTAATATATCTGTAGACCCTAAAACATGGTCACAAGATTTGTTAAAACAGTTGGTAACTAAATCAAGATCAAATAGCCAATCAGGACCATAACCTTTCATAATGGGAGTGTGCTCATTGAAAGTCACATTGGCTGACTCTTCAACTGTTCTAGTTCTGAGATTGTATACTCTATAAGCCTTAGCTTGAGAAGAGTATCCAATAAAGTTTCCATCATCTGACTTCTCAGCAAACTTGACAATTTGATCTTTGGTATTCAAGATGGTGCAAGGACATCCAAATGACCTGAAAAAACCAATGAAAGGTTTCCTCTTGTGCCAAAGTTCATAAGGAGTCTTACCATGAGTCTTAACCACTAAAACTATGTTTTGCACATAGCAAGCAGTGTTGACTATCTCTACCCAGAAGGTGATAGGCAGTTTAGAGTCAGACAACATAGTTCTTGCTGCTTTAATAAGTGTCATGTTTCTCTTCTCAACAACACCATTTTGCTGAGAAGTCCTATGAGCACAATATTGTCTTGTAATACCCTTTTCATCACAAAATGAATCAAGGATTGGTTCTTGAATTTAATTCCTTGATCACATCTTATGGTCTTGACCTTGTGATCACATTGATTCTCAATATTTAAGATGAAAGTCTCATCCTTAGTCTTAAGAAAGAAGACCCAAGTTAATCTTGTAAAGTCATATGTGATCACTAAAAAGTAAGAGGTCCTTCCTAGACTTATTACACTGGTGGGGCCAAAGAGATCCATATGTAACAAGTGTAGGGGAGTAGTGATTGAGTTTCTTTCCTTTGGCTTGTGAGATACTTTGTGTTGCTTCCCTTTCAGGCATGCCACACTATGATCATCACTTATAAACTCTTTCTTTGGCATTCCAGTTACCAAATCTTTCTTAATAAGTTTATTTAAGTTCTTAAAGTTTACATGGCATATTCCTTTATGCTAGAGGAAAGACTCATCACTATTTGCTTTAGATAGAAAGCATGAAAGTTCTCCTGAGGGAGATGATTCTTGCGAATCCATCTTATACATGTTCTCTCTCCCGGGGGCTCTAAGCAGAATATGCTCATGAGGAATGACCACCCTAGGCTTGAGAACAATGCACTCATGCTCAGTAAAGAGCATGTTATGACTCTGATCACAAAATTGAGATACACTCAGATGATTGTACCCAAACTCCTTGACAAAATTTACTTTTTCAATATTGAGCTTACCATTTGTGACCGTGCCCCTTCTTGTAATGTAAACCCCAGAATCTCCTCCAAAAGCAACTAGTCCTCCATCAACTCTTTCAAACTTTTGGAGTAGTGACCTATTCCTGTCATTTATTTGGAACAGCCACTGTTAATGATCTATACATTTTTGTTTGTCTTGAACTATTGCTTCACAAAAGAGATGGTTAGTTACATTTGGAAACCCAAGCCTCATTAGTTTAGGACGAATCAAAAAAAGTTGAAGACAATGCAATTGTACATCCTATAGTCATGCTGGAGGGATGATTTGTTGAAGTTGATGAAGAACTTTGAGCCACTTGGTCTTTTTTTGACTTCCACACCACCTTTGGAAACTTTGACTTGACCTTCACTACTTTGAAAGTTTTGTTGACTTTGGAAGTTTTGATGACTGGGCCTTCGGAAGATATTTCTTTCACTATAGTAGGCTTTAGTACTTCAGAAGTATTCCTTTCTTCCGAGACCAAAGTTTCTTCCGAAGGCAAGTTTCCATTTGTCTTCTTCTTCATCTTGGAACTTCCAAAGGAAAGAGATTTTCCTTCCAAAGCTTGCTTCTTCTTCTCCAGACTCTTAGAAGTTTCATTCTTTGTGATGTGGATAGTACTCTTTGGATTGTAAACACAATCCTTAGCAAAGTGAGAGGTACTCCCACACATAACACAATCCATTTTCTTCCTTTTAGGAGTCTTCTTTTGTGAACAAGGCTGAACTTGATCACTTTCACTCTCCATCTTCATCTTCTCATATGATGTGGCAATTCTTATGGGATTAGAACTACCTTTGGAGCTTTGATGGTTCATGTTGTATAGTAGTGGTGCACAACTTATCAGCCTTCTTCATGATAATGGGATGACTTGGAGATGAACTAGTTGTTGAAGTTCAAGTTTATGTCCTTAGTTTTAGCCACTTCAAATCCAGCAGAAACAAAGACTTGTTTCTGTGCAAAGCTGAATATGACCTTGATCTCTTGAGCCTTCTTTGCCTTTCTCTTGCTTTTTCTGATCAAGTACTTTCTCTCGGACTTGGTCATCCCAAAAGTTTTACTCTCCTTAGAGGGATGTTGACCCTTCATAGAATGCTCTTTTTCACTCCTCTCAGAGCCATTCTTCATCATCTCCTCTTCATCCTCTTCAACCAAAGGGTCTATGAGGGAAAGCTCATCTTCACAATTTCCACACCTAGGAGATCATACAGACAATATCGTGTATGGAGGATCTATCTCACAAAATCCCAGTCCCTTTTTTTCTGATAACAAACTTTTGCATGCAAGGATGAGGATATCATGTTCTTGAAGGTCTCTTCTTCAAGAACACATTTTTCTGCCCTGGCTTTGCTGATCACAAGCTCAGCCTGGCATTCAATCAACTTGGTTATGAGATCCTTGATCTGACTCCTATAATTGGTGTGCTCATGTTTAAAAACCAAAATGCTTTTCTCTAAGTCCTATATCTTTAACTTATAATGATTTTCAGCCTTTTTGAAATCAGATTTTAAGATATTCAAGGACTCAAGATTAGATATCATCTCTAAGTTGTAGGACCTGTATCTATTAACTTTAGCAATAGATTTAGAAGTGCAAAGATGTTCCAATACCTCGGCTTCATCATGGTCAACCATGAGTGCTTGATTTGGAGATGCATCTTCCACCTGAAAGCTCTAGTCAAAGCCTGCTTCTTCAACAACAACTACAGCTTGCTGCTTTGGCTTCTCATTCTGGTGAGCTCTCTCAATGTAGTTTGGTTTGACTTGAGTCTGGCCACCATTTGTGCTTGGTGCCTTGCATTCTCTAGCAAAGTGTCCCATCTAGTTCCAGTTGTAACACTTTACCTTGCTCTTATCTAGACCAAACTTTCCACTAGCTGGATTGCTAGGAAACTTTCTCCATGTCCTCTTGTAAAACTTCTTGGCTCTATGAGTGAGAAGAGCCATCTACTGAACTATCTCCATATACTTAGATTATCTGGATGGATACAATCCAAGTCTCTAAGGGTGAAGAGAAAGTTGCCTGTGGATTCATCAGCAGAAACAAAGGCCTGAGAAGAACTTATCTCTTGGAAGGAATTTCCTTGAGTGTAGCTTTCTCTTAGAGTCTCTAGGAAGGTGATGAATGGACCCTTTTGTGAGTTGTCAGGGTAGCAAATAAGATGATGTTGAGGTTCTATGCTATCCTTTTCAGTCACATGAAGGGCTGAACTCATTTGATTGCTAGAGTTACCAGATGAGTTTTGCATTTCATCTCTATCTGGTATCCACTGAGAATACCATACAACTCAGTCAGAGTAAGAGTCTTAAGGTTCTTAGTCCTCTTGATAACAACACAATAATGTGTCCATTGTCTAGGAAGAGAGGACATAAACTTCCTATATGTCTCTGTTCTCAAGAGTTACTCCAACATCCATTAGAGTATCCACAATCTCACATACCCAATTGTTGAGTCATGGGTCTCACATGTTTTAAAGGTGCTGTTTTCAAACTGCTGCTTGAGGAGATCCTTCTTGTACTCCTTGGCTTTAGTAGAACCCTCATACATAAGCTTCAATGATTCCCATAGTTTCTTGGCAGGCTTGCACTTCTTGAAGCCTCTGTAGATGGAGTTTGGGAGAGCATTTTAAAGGGTTGTCATGGCTTTTTGATCAATCTCTATTCTCTTCTTGTCTTCATCAGAGAAATCAGCCACAACCTTTGGAATCATACCACCACCAGTAGCAGATGAGGTGCTTGGTATGTAAGGTCCTTCAACAACAAATTCCCACATCCTGGAGGCTTGAGACTTGATAAAGCCTTCCATTCTTTGACACAAAGTATCAAAGTCTTTAGGAGTGATCAGTGGAGACTTTGTCATAGTTCTAGTTTCCATATCAGCCTTAGTGATAGCTACCATTTAAGTTGTTAAGTGTTTTATGTGTGTGAGGGATCTTAAGATGGTGAGATCTTATATGAAGAGCTTTTCAAGCTCCGATACCAAATGCAGGACCGTTAGAAGGGGGCTATGCACTTTTTACAACACAATTGAGGAGAGTTCTTTAGAACATTTAATAGATCAAATAGGGAACTGGTTAACTAATGAAGAGATGCTAAGAACACAAGTAATTAAAAGACAAAACAAGATAGCAAACACACAAGTATTTGGTTTTTAAGAATGTTGTATATTGTTCGCAAGTTCTATTACAAAGTGTTACAAAGCATAATGGAAAGTTACATGTACTTGAGATATATTTACCACATCCTACAACCAGCTATACTTTGAAAGCCAGCTAGATACATAAGACTAGACAACAAAATCAAATGTAGAGTCAAAAAGTAGATTGCCTTTTGACTTGTGACTATGACATGCCATAGCTCACATCCTAATATATTACAAAAAGGATAAAGTACATAAAGTAGAAAGCTTAGACTCAAGACCTCAATGTACAGTTTACTAAAAGCATGGACTTTTTCACCAACTTATGAAAGTTGGTGAACCAAACAGAGTTGCGGTGGAAAGGTGGTCCAGCTTTATGGAAAACTACATCAGATTATTGCATGTACATAAAAGTCTTTGAAAGAAGTCTGTCTTCATAAAACGGGATTCGGAAGACTTTGTCTTTGAAGCATAGGAAGACTTCATATCTGGCTTCAGAAGATATTGGTCTTGGTTTTGAAAGATTTTACACTTAGAATATTTCTCATGTAAGATGTAAAACTTCCGAATCATTTCTACTTCAGTAGTTTAGTGCATATATGTAGAGAGACTTTGGATGCTTTGAATGTTTTGACTGCATCAGACTTATTGGAATTCTTACAGTATCTTCAAAAACCCATAGTCCTTTGTGAGCATAATTCTCAAAACCAAACTTCTCTTACCTTTATCACATGGCACCTAAAACATCCCAAAACATTTCAAGGGCTAGCATTATGTTGTTAAGTTCATAGGAAACATCTTTTGAAACCCCTTTCAAAATACTTCTACTAGCATCAACAGATAAATTAAAAGTTAAGTAAGATAATTTCAAAATTAATCAAAATAGGGGCAAAATAGGGTAAAATCATTTACATATGGGAATGTCACCAGATTCAAACCGTAGGAGGTCACCAAGAGATGGTTGGAGCTTTGGTGAGCAGGAATCGCAAATCACCGGACTACAGTCGTAGGTCGTCATTTACAATTTTTTGGGTGAAATGATGCAGATCTGAGCTAGAGTATCCTCTTTTCCTTAACTGAAGGCTATTGTGACGAGTTGTCGTTGTTATTTCGCATATATGTAGCCTCTAAAGCCAAATAAAAAGACATCGTCCAAATAAAACGCAAAGTAAAAAATATAATAATTAATAAACCCGTGGTGACATGTCGTCACTATAGCTTTATTATTTTTTATTTACCTATACCAACATAGAAAAAAAGAAAATTAAATGATGTAACACCTGGTTTTTTTTAAGTCAAGATATGAAGAATAAAAGCAAGAAAGGCAATAAGGTCCAAGTGGAGGGACTGAAAATGTAAAAAGGACAAAAATCTTTGAAAAGTTGGTGTAAAGGTGGGCGTGGCCGCCCACGCTCATTTCACATCATCATCTTCTTTGATTTTAGAGAGAGAGAGTGCAGAGGAACTCTCGGTTTTGTAGAAGAAGAAGAAGAAGTGAACGAATTCAAGGTAAGAATTCAAGTTTTTTATGTTTTTATGACGGGTTTTAGCCCGGTTATGTGAATATGTGCTTATGTGTTGTGTTTGTGCTCGTGTGTATGTGTTTGGATGTTATTTCTAGGTGTTTTGAACTCTTTGCAAGCGGGTTAAAAAGGAAGAACACCCAAGTTGCACCAGGTGAGTTCTAGACCCTGGTTTCTTACATGTTTTAAACTACCTTTGGGGCTGAAAGCGTATTAAAATGATTTTACAAAGTTTATATGTGAGTACCTGTATGTATTTTGTATGTTGGAAGTTGGTTATTCATGGTTTATAGGTTATTCATTTTTAGAATAGCCATATTATGCTTAGAACCGATGGGTTTGATGATTAGGATTGAAAATATCCTAGAAATATGTTTTACAGAATGCTCATACGCCTAGATAAGTGTTCATACGTCTCAAAATATGCCTTAGAAAGAATTAAGTGTAAGCCATGGGCCTAAACAGTAGCTCATGCGCCCAAAATTTGCCTTAGAAATGTTTAAGTTCAGCCCATGCGCCTAAACAATGGCCCATGCGCCTAGAAAGTCGGATGACTAAGGGTAGGGCCATGCGCCCTAATAGTGCCCATGCGCCCAAGTGGCCCATGCGCCTAAGTGCTCATGCGTCTGAATAGTATCCATGCGCCTAGATTGGGCTGGAATTTACTAAGTGTTCAGACGTCTAGGAGTCCCCAAGCGCCTGAACAGTACCCATGCGCCTGAAAGTGGCCCATGCGCCTAAGTGTTCCCCATGCGCCTGAATAATGTCCATATTCCTGAATAGTGCCCATGCGCCTAGGACTTAGAATATTTTTCTGATTTTTGGGGAAAATGTGTAAAGTAGGCTTTGACATGGGAAATTCCCGAGGGACTATAAGTTGACTTTTGGGGTCGTAGCTAGTATGATGGGCATGTTATGGATGATGATGATGATGATGGTGTTGTTGCATGACTATGCATGATGTATGTTATGTATGTATGATGCCCTATGATGATGTATGAATGGTATGTTATGTTTTGTTCCTATGATGATGAATGTTTATCTTTCCATGGGTTTACGTGTTATGTTAATGAATGAACCGAAAGTATTATGTAACGTAAAGTGAAAGATAATGAAAGAGGAACATGATGAATGAATGCATGCATTAACAAATGAATGAACGTAAAAAGTCTTGCAAGCAAATGTATGGAGGTCCACAACCAATGAAGGGTGTTAGCTCAACTGTGTGCGGGTTAGCTACCCCAGAAGGATGCACACTAGGGTCCAATCCTTGTGATTGCACATATGTATGGGATCCTTGCCGCTTGGCCTAGGTACTGGAGTCAGCTTCGTGCACAATGTTCGGGGTCTATGATAGACCTCAGGCCAGTAACCAGCTTCGTGCACAATGTTCGGGGTATAGCATATGGCATTGATCTGGAACGAAAAGAAAAGATGAATGGTGAATGTACTTGCCCTAGGTACTGGAGTCAGCTTCATGCACAATGTTCGGGGTCTATGATAGACCTCAGGCCCAGTAACCAGCTTCGTGCACAATGTTCGGGGTATTGTACATGTCACAAGATGTAATGAATGAACGAAGATTAATGAACGTAATGGAAGATAATAATGATATTATCTGTATGTATGTATGATATATGACCATGAACTAATGAAACGTATAGTATGGACTCTGTAAAGAAATAAATAACGATTATGTATGTTTTATTATAAACAATAGAACTCACTCAGCGACGCTGACTTTTATACGTTTTCAGTTGGCAGGTAAATGTTGCTGAGAATGGCACGAGGCAGCTACTCAGCTCTTTTGGATGGCATCCATTTATTTAAGGCTTTTGTGATGTAATACAACAATGTAATTTTGTAACCAACAAACGATGCATTATTTTGCAAAAGTTTTTAGAATGAAATGAAATGCCATTTGTTTTATGTTTTCCGCTGCAATGTTTTGATGAATAAATGTAAAGTATATGTTTTATGTGCATTGAATCACCAGCTGTAACGTCCCGGGAACGGGGCCTTACAAGTTGGTATCAGAGTCAAAGTTTAAGTGAAATGGGTATATTTTCCAATAAACCTTAACTTAAATTGAGAATGGGATGGAATGGGAATGGGATGCCAATTTGAGTAGTTGCGTGCCATCAGGTATTTTCGTAATGATAACCGGTTTATGTGCGCATGGTATGTGGTTATGTGTTGTATGTAGATTTAAATACTAATGTAGTCAGGACAGGAAATGCTCGGGGTATGAAGAGTAAAGTGAGTGGCTAATCACAACTGGCCACTGTAATTAGGGACTTACTATACTTGACATAAACTGAGCTGTTCCCTTGAATGACCGTGTTGGTGTTTGAATCTTTCATTGTGTTAGGTGATGGCTGGTGGTAGATCTTCGAAGGCCTCTCGTGGTGGAGGTCACGGTGCTAAACCGCGACCCAAGAGGGGGAGACCCAGAGTCGAGAAAGTGTTTCATGAAGAACTAGAAACCCCTCATCCGGAAGCCGGAGATGAGAGTGCTAACCTGAGAGCCTCAGTGAAGGAAGCGGTTGTGGAAGAAGTGCACCAAGTCATGCAGACTATCCTACCGTCTGTGGTGACTGAAGTGATAAGGCAGTTAGAGAGGGAGAGAGAAAGGAAAGGAGTGGACCTATGGGCGAAAGAAGACAGCCCGAGACTGAGACAGTTCCATCTGATGATGAGGACGAGGAAGAAGAGCCTGTGCCGGAGGCGACCCGAGGCTGCAACTATGGGGTGTTTATGAGATGCAAACCCCCTACTTTCGATGGAAACGGCACTGCCGCTGCTGCTCACCGGTGGGTGAGGGAAATGGAGGCGATACTTGATATCAGCAAGTGCCGAGAAGACTAGAAGGTTAAGTTCGCTACCCACTCATTCGTAGACTCGGCTCTGTGCTAGTGGGACAATATAGTCCAAGCCGAGGGTAGTCGGGTGATCGGGAGAATGAGATGGTCGGAGTTGAAGAAGTTGGTGATCGAGGATTTTTGTCAAACTAGAGGCGGGAACTTTGACGCACCAAGAGTACACCACAAGGTTCAATGAGATGGCACGACTGGTGCCCAATCAGGTGATGCCACTGTCACGAAAGATTAAGAGATGTATCCAGGGACTGCCGGCAGATATCCGTAGGCATATGATCGTCGCCCGGCCAAGCACTTTTAGGTCGGTGGTAGATTTGGCTGGTAGACTATATGATGAGCATGAGGTGGTAGTGGCTAAGGAGAAGAAGATGAGTATGGATGGGAGAAACTAGAATGGGAAACAGTTTGGATGTGGTAGAGCCGCTCCAAATAATAAGGTGGCGAGGGTAGGTGACCGACGTGTGGTCACAACTAGTGCTGGGTTGGAGAAGTGTGGCAAGTGCGGGAAGGAGCACAGTGGCGAGTGTAGATGGGGGTCGAATATTTGTTTCAAGTGTGGGAAGCCTGGTCATATGGCTAGAGACCGTGGAGGTGTGAAGTGTTTCAACTGTGGGGGAAGTGGTCACATGAGTAGGGAGTGTAAGAAGCCAAGGGCCGAGAGTTTCGGGGTGAAGAAGGCCGGAGGAGAAGGGCAGAAGGCAAACACCCAAGCTTTCATGATGACTCGGGAGGAGGCTAGAACAGATCCCGACATGGTGTGAGGTATGTTTCTAGTAAACCAAACTCTTGCATCTGTGTTGTTTGATTCTGGTGCTAGTAGGAGTTTCATTTATGCTGCCTTTAGTGCTAAGTTTCCCAATAAGAGTAGATGTATTGGTGAGCCATTCGATGTAGAAACTGCTATTGGTAAGTCCACTAGAATTATTGAGGTGATAGAGGACTGTGCCATAGAACTAGAAGGCCATAGGTTTGCTGCTAGGATACACGTGATACCCCTAGGTGGATTCGATGTAGTGGTAGGGATGGACTGGTTAGCAACCTATGAGGCAAACATCATGTGTTGCAAGAAGATGATCCAATTGACAACGCCTGACGGAAATGATGTGACGGTTTATGGTGATCGTGTCACGACAATCCCGAGGGTGATTTTGATGGCGGTGGCGGGAAAGTGGACGAGATGCGGATGTAGTGCCTATTTGGCATACATAAAAGATGTGGATGCATCGGTACCGTAGTTATCCGAAATACCAGTGGTGCGCGACTTTCCGGACGTATTCCCGGAAGACTTACCCTATGTGCCACCAGATCGCGAGGCTGAGTTCCAAATCGATCTGATACCCGGTGCCCAACCCGTTGCCAAAGCACCGTATCGGTTAGCTCCCATGGAAATGAAAGAATTAATGGAGCAGTTACAA
Source organism: Flaveria trinervia (assembly GCA_025506515.1). Classification (NCBI taxonomy): domain Eukaryota; kingdom Viridiplantae; phylum Streptophyta; class Magnoliopsida; order Asterales; family Asteraceae; genus Flaveria; species Flaveria trinervia. The sequence continues at coordinate 50,336,705 of CM046452.1, read as the reverse complement.
GAACTGCTGGATAAGGGGTTCATTAGACCGAGTATCTCTCCCTGGGGTGCTCCGGTATTATTTGTGAAGAAGAAAGATGGTAGTATGAGGATGTGTATTGACTACCGAGAGTTGAACAAGTTGACAGTGAAAAACCGATACCCCTTACAAAGAATAGACGATTTGTTTGTCCAACTCCAAGGGGCCAGTTGGTTTTCGAGGATAGATCTTCGATCTGGTTACCATCAGCTGAAAGTGAAGGAGCAGGACATTCCTAAAACAGCTTTTTGCACGCGCTACGGTCATTATGAGTTCCTCGTTATGTTGTTTGGTTTGACCAATGCACCAGCTACTTTTATGGATCTGATGAATCGAGTGTGTCGGCCAATGTTAGATAAATCAGTGATTGTGTTTATTGATGATGTCCTGATTTATTCAAAGAGTGGATTGAGCATGCCGGTCACATTCAGGAAGTTCTGGAGATGTTAAGAAGGGAGAAGTTGTATGCAAAATTCTCCAAGTGTGCGTTTTGGTTACGCGAAGTTCAGTTCTTGGGTCATGTGGTGAATCCCGATGGGATTATGGTGGACCTGGCGAAGGTAGAGGCAGTGATGCAATGGAAGCCTCCAAAGACGCCATCCGAGATTCGTAGTTTCTTGGGTTTGGCGGGCTACTATAGGAGATTTATCCAAGACTTCTCTAAGATTGCTTCTCCACTGACTAAGTTGACCCGGAAAGATGTAAAGTATGTATGGGGTCAGGCTCAGGAGAAGGCATTCGAGGAATTGAGGCCAGGTTGACTCAAGCTCCTATCTTGTCGTTACCCGATGGAAGCGAAGATTTGGTGGTGTATTCAGACGCTTCTTACTCGGGGTTGGGGTGTGTGTTAATGCAAAGAGGAAAAGTTATAGCTTACGCATCCCAACAGCTGAAGGTTCATGAGGTCAACTACCCTATGCATGACTTGGAACTAGCGGCCGTGGTCTTTGCACTAAAGATTTGGAGGCACTATCTGTATGGAACGAAGTGCACCATCTTCACCGACCACAAGAGCTTAAAGTACTTCTTTGAGTAGAAGGACCTAAACATGAGGCAGAGATGATGGTTGGAGCTCATAAAAGATTATGATTGTGAGATCCATTACCATCCGGGCAAAGCTAACGTGGTGGCTGATGCTCTTAGCCAGAAGGAAAGGCCCGAGCCAATTCGGGTGAAAGCATACCAACTAATCATGACCTCTGATGTAATTGTTAGGACCTGGTATTTGAACAAAATACCAAATGATTAACGTGTAAACCAAACCAAATAGTGCGGAATCCTATTTGATTGGCGATCCAATCAGTGAGAACACACGTAGAATCAATAAAGTATTGAATCAAACATTAAGAATCGATTAGGAATCGATCTACAGCGTTCTATGAACTTGGAGTATCAACTTGGAGGCTTCTGGACGGCTAGGGTACGTCTGGAGTCGAAATAGAATCCATCCTCTCCTTTTTCCAAGAATTCGGTTGTATTTATAGGTTAGTCTTGTTCATTCGTGCGACTGAACCATTAGTATGGTTCAGTCGTGCGATTGAACCATGCAGTTGATTCATCTGCACGACTGAGTTTTCAGTCATGCAACTGAGCCAATCTTATGTTACAATCATACGACTGATCTAGTCTCATGGTTCAGTCGTGCGACTGAGTCATTCGTATGAAGTTATTCATGCGTATGGTCCATTTGCATGGGCCATTCGCATGAGAACCTCATTTTGTTAAGTTTGAATGTATTAATTAATATAACATTATGTGTAACATTTCAAACAACCACAAACCTAATTAACCAATTCAACATCGACTCATTAATGAAATATTAAATAACAAACAACCAATATCATTTCATTAATCATTCCAAACATTACATCAGAATCAGACAAACAAGATCTATTACATTCATATCATGATCTAAGGACATACATGTATGAACAAACTCCCCCTTGGACCTAGATCTCTCTAATGTCTTGTTTTCTTCATTACCTCCTCATACTTCTTGTACTTATCCTCTTTTATGACTCCTGCATGAATCTCAAATGCAAAACAGAGTCTTATGACATTCTGGAACTGGAGGGCTTGTACTATATCCTGCGTATCATAGAATAATGGCCACTTGTATAGAGTGTAGACATCATTAGCTGACAAGTTGGTAAGCCACATTGGGTCAAATACCCTGATAGTATCCATTTGGCTCTCTTTGTTTAGGACTATGACCGCCTCTCCTGTCCTCCAATCGTAGTACCACCACTTAAAGTGTGGAGTGAAGTCCTGTGGCATTTCCTGAGTGGGATTCTTGACATCGTGCACGGAGGACTCCACTTCAACACTATCTTTGGCTTTCCAGTAATGGCATCAACTTTAGACCTTCTGATGTACCTTGTAGGCTATTGGGTCTGAAGTTAACCCACCTGGTGTGGTACTCCTTCCTTAGGGCAGCCTCAAACCAGCCTGACATCTTTCTCGGGTCAGCATACAATAGCTTCAGTTTGGCCAGCTGACCCTTTTAGTCACCTTAGACGTGACCCTTTTAAACTTTGAATACACATGTGGCCATCTCAGAATGACCCTTTTAGGTGAGTTAATCCCATACTGATTTTCATGATATAGTCCGACGAACAAACAACCTAAAATGACTAACAAACTAGAAACTTAAACTAAATACAAAATAAAACTTGTTTTTGACTTTTTGTGAGAGATGAATCCTAAGATAGACATCTACAGGATTTGGTTCCAGAATAGGCAGCTTCAATTTAGTTTGACCACACCTGGACCAATTCAAATTTGGAATTATACAGGCAAGTCAAATCATTTGGGACTTGTTATCAAAACCTTTTGATGCTCAATTCTTGGTTTTTGTCCAGAGTCATTAGCAAATTTAGGAAATCACACTGGTATTATCAGATTCCCACATTGATTTGAACTTTCAAGAATTGCAGCCACAATGATTGTCAGTATATTTGTCCTCTTAAAGCCATACATAGACTTTAGACACAAACTGGTGATAGTTTTAGGTTTAATTATTTCAACTGACATTTTTGGATCCCACACTTATATGGTAATCAACATTCCTTAGGAGCTTTTGAGCGGGGTATGGGTATTTTTACTAGAAGAGACTATTCTTAGAGCTTTCAAAGAGAAGCCAATCCTCAGGTCAGTTGCATCGCACAGCAGAGAGGCGGCAAACAACAATGAATTCTAGAATATCTAGGTTATGCTTATCCTCAGGTCAGTGCCATCGCACAGCAGAGAGGCACACAACCTATCTTCTTGTTAGAGCAGCTAAATTTTCTTTTGCACAGAATGCACCAACAACATATGTCATTAGCTTGATAGCCTTTGTCTTTCATTTTTTTCATGATTTACTCTATTTATGGTCATCCGCACACATTTGTGGCGTTTACATGCTCATTTCCCCTTATTGGAATATTGTTGATTGTGTTAACCAGTGATAAGATGGCAGCCCACAGTCAGTTGAACAACTTAGTTTGATCTTGAGATCACCAGTCAGGTCTAATCATTGATTGTGTTGAATCTACCGACATATCATTTGTGGTCTAGCAACCTCTAGGTCTACTTTCTTTGTGTTACCTTAGTAGTTACCAGTTTTTCTATCATCTTCCCTTTTATATTGCTTAGACTACACAGACTTATACTTTGAATTTTGCATCTTTTCTAAATTAAAATTTTAAAGTCCCTTTTGATTTGTTCCTGTGTACTATTATTTTCCAAAAGGTTTGAATCGGTATCACAAATACGATCTACCTTATATCAGCTATCCACTCCTTCTCCCTCGTTTTTTTAATATTACTAGCTGACCTACTCTCCCCCTAAAATTCTAAAATCATACTGGATTTAATTATTTTAGGATTTTAACAGACAGCTAAATAACATGAATTTAATTTAAATAGAATAAAATAAATAAGGAAAAATAAAAAAATATAACTACAATGCATCGGACTACACATGATCATCATCAGGAATAACCTCACTTTTCTTTTTAACGCCGTTGACCTCTAACAGATATAGAAACGTGGTTTATCAAAGGCTTTTGTATAGAGGTCAGCGCATTGAAAGTCAGTAGTAATTTTTACCACATCGATTAAGTTCTTTTCAAAATAGTCTCTTATGAAATGGTATTTAATACCGATGTGTTTGGTCTTTGGATGTTGTACGGGATTTTTAGTTACTGCAATTGCAGCAGAGTTATCAACAAAGATAGGAGTAGAAGAAAACTTTAAACCGTAATCCCGCATTTGCTGTTGAATCCAGATGATTTTGAACAGCAACTTGCAGCAGCAACGTATTCGGCTTCACAGGTTGACAATGCAACCGAGGTCTGCTTCTTACACTGCCAGGTAACTAATCTCCTCCTAAAGAATTGACACCCTGCTGATGTAGACTTGTAGTTCATCTTGCAGCCCCCGTAATCCGAGTCACTATATGCCGTGAGCTCAAAGTCATCATCATGAGGATACCACAACCCAAGTGTGGGTGTACCGTCAGATAACGAAGTATCCTTTTGACCCCGATCAGATGGTTAACCTTAGGCTTAGCCTGATATCTAGAACATAAACATGTAGCATACATGATATCAGGTCTTGAGGCAGTGAGATACATGAGGTATCCAATCATTCCTTGGTACATTGTGGCATCTACCAGATCTCCATTTTCGTCAGGTGCTATATCATGATTTGTAGCAAGTGGAGTCCCGGCAGCAGAAGCATTCTCCATGTCAAACCGACTGAGAATGTCTCCCACATACTTGGTCTGATGTAGAAAGATCCCATTTGGTGTATGATCCACCTGTGACCCGAGAAAGAATTTCATCTCCCCCATAGCACTCATCTCAAACTCTTTCTTCATCACTGCTTCAAACTCTTTGCATAATTCTTCGTTCTTTGAACCAAAGATTATGTCATCAGTATAGATTTGTACTAGCAGTAGGTCTCCATCTTTTTCTTTGATGAACAGTGTGTAGTCAATGACTCCCCTGCGAAAGCCGTGTTTCACAAGATGAGTTGAGAGTTTCTCATACCAGGCCCTTGGAGCTTGATGAAGCCGTATAAGGCCTTGTCGATATTGTAAACTTTGTCCCGATAATAAGGATCTTCAAATCCCTCGGGTTGACTGACATACACTGTCTCTCGAATTTCCCCATGAAGAAATGCACTCTTCACATCTAATTGATAGACTTTAATCTTCATATACCATGCATAGGCAAGGAAGATACGGATGGCTTCCATCCTTGCCACGGGTGCAACACTTCATTGTAGTCAATCCCCTCGACTTGGCAAAATCCCTGAACAACCAGTCGAGCCTTGTTCCTGATAATGACCCCTTGGTCATCCTTCTTGCATTTCAAGACCCATTTGGTGCCAATGACCTTAGCACCTTTAGGTCTATCTACCAGAGTCCATACTCCTAACTTCTTGAACTAAAGAAGTTCTTCTTGCATGGCACTCACCCATGCCTCATCGTTTAGTGCATCACTGACGTATTTGGGCTCAAACTACGAGACAAAACACCGATAAGCACCATCGTGAATGTATCCCTTTTCCATAATAGAGGCATAATCAGCTGAGTACAGCTGATTTCGGGTTTGTACTCCTGTTCTGACATCCCCAATGACATTGTCTAAAGGATGATAGACGTTTAGACGTGATCCTGGAGTAGTAAGAATAGCTACCTCAGAGCTAAGATTATGAACATTTGGTTCTGCATCTGAGGTAGAAGAAGGTTGAGGTTCCGAAGTCGAAGGTGCATCACCGTTAGATGCTTGTGGACTTTCAGGAACTAGAACCTGTTCCTCCTGACTGTTCTGGTCATCTTCTTCAGCTTCATCTTCAGAGGAGGAGTCACTATCATCGACTACTCCCCCTAACTGAGTAGATGATTCTCCCTGTGAATCGATGATGTTGAATCAAGAGATGGTGTATTCAAGATATCATACATCATTCGAGTAGCTAACACATCATCAGAAGGAGAGATAGGGATGTTAAAGGACTTAAAGAATCCATCATAGTCGAAAAAGTAGGCGGGTCCTTTGCTAGTAGGTGGTGTGGTATATCTCTGAACATCAACATTACACCACACTTCTACTAGACCCATTGAGTTGTTGTAAACTCTCTTGTTCGGTATGTTGTATCCTAGGAAGATTCCTTCATCAGCCTTCTCGCTGAATTTACCTTCTTGAGTCTTCTTCAGAAGTGTACACGGCGCGCCAAATGGTTCGAGATACTCCAGATTCGGTTTACGTCATTGTAGTAGCTCGTAACAAGTCTTTCCGTGGCGCTTGACTATCAGAACTCGATTCAGTGTATAACATGCATTAGCCACTGCCTCATTCCAGAATTGGATAGGCAGTTTCAAGTCTGCCAGCATTGTCCATGCTGTCTCTATCAAGCTTCTGTTCTTTCTCTCAGCAACACCATTCATCTGAGGCGTGTAGGCAGAAGTGAATTGATGCACAATTCCCTTTTCCTTGCAGTAAGCCTCCATCCACTGATTCTTGAATTCAGTCCCGTTGTCTGAGCGTACTTGTCTCACCTTCAGCTTGTAGAAAGATTCCAGTGTGGTTACTAACTCCTTGAATGACTCAAATGTTTCTGATTTGGACTTCAGAACATTACCCAAGAGAATCTTGTGTAGTCATCAGTAACCACAAAACAGTACAAGTCGCCTGCAATGCTCTTTGTACTGACTGGACCAAACAGATCCATGTGAAGAAGTTCAAGAGGAAGTTCTATTGAATGAACTTTCTTTTCCTTATGAGACTTCTTCGTCTGTTTTCCTTTCTTCCAGGCTACACAAAAATCAAGAAGTTGGAAATTCTTGACATTAACTCCTCTCACAAGATCCTTCTAGATCAGGTGATTCATCTTCCGTTGATTGATGTATCCCATTCTCCTATGCCAGGAGATGGAGTCCTTCTCAGTGGCTTTTGATAGAAAGCACGGAACTTCATGATCCATTGTAGAAGCTGTTGAGAGATCCAAAACACAAAGGTCTTTATATCTTGAATCTGTCATTAAAACATGGTCCTCCGAAATCACGTAGTCTTTCTTTAGGACGTAACACTTCTTGTTGTCGAATATGACTTTAAAACCTTTATCACAGATTTGGGAAACAGAGAGTAAGTTGTTTTGAAGTTGTTGAACGTAGTTCACCTTATCAAACTTATCTTTCTGATTTCCAACTTCTCCCTGAGCTGTGATATAACCTCCCTTGTTTCCATCAAACGAAACATGCCCTCCTTTTATTTTCTTGACGTTTGATAAAAGAGCCATGTTTCCTGTCATGTGCCTGGATGCTCCGCTGTCTACAATCCACGTATTGGTTTCAGCACTGTAGCGAACACCCTGCACATACAATGTAAAACATTAGTTTAGGTTAGGAACCCAAGCCTTTACTGGCTTTGGTTTCGCAGAGGCATCACACATTATGAATTCAACCCATTGACCCTTAGAGGGTGAGGGTAGCTTAGGTTCCTTCTTGTCATCATTATCAGACACGGAGGATGACTTCTCTTTCCATAAGCCAGATTTGTGCAATGCCTGTTTGTGATAAACAGTCGACTGGTTAATGGTTGAATGTTAGGTTCACTAGTTCTTCTAGGTGGAGTTAAAAAATTCCTCTTAGAATACCTAGTTTTTGAGTCCTGAAGTTCAATCTTCTTCCTAGGTGTCTGATAGTAAGGACAAAAGGAAGCAATGTGTCCACACTCTCCACAGTTGTAGCACGACCTGCTATCAACTTTATGATTATACTTTCTTTGTGGAGATGTGTGTGACACCCTAGTAACATCACTTAACTTGGGTTTTGACTCTGTTTCTTTTGATGTTTTCTTCTGTTTAACAAAATCAATTGTTTTAACATTTTTAACATCTTTTTCCTTTTGGTTAACTGGTTTTTGACATGAAGCTTGTGAAAGATTAACATTAGCTTCCTTTTAGATTCAGATTTGACTTTGTTTGACTCGGACTTTATATTAACCTTTTCAAATTCTTTTTCCAGATTAACACAAGGCATTTTACCCTTTGCCTTTGAAGTGGCCTCCTTTTGTTTTGTTCCAGATTTAATTGATGAACATGAGGAATCTGGATCACTAACAAGAGGAGTTGACACCACATGATCCTTGATGGGGTTGTTATTTATTTGTCTACTCTTAGTGTTCATCAAAGTCTCAGGTGGTGGTGGAACCACTTTATAACCTAAACCCTCCCCGTTGTTACGCTCTCTCACTAAGTGTTGGACAATATGAGATGAACTTGTCCAACTGTGCAGTTTTTTGCTTTAAAGAGTTAACTTCTACTTCTAAGACTACTTTTTGTTTCTTAGTGTCTTCTAGGGAGTTAAGATAGTACCTAATGTCATTAGCTTGGTTAAATGCAACTACTTCAGTTTCCCTAAGCTGTTTGGTCAAAAGGTCTATCTTTTCTTTGTAACTATGCTCATTTTGTTTTAAAACTCTATTTGCCTCAGTGCACAGTTGCAAATCCTTTACTAAGTTATCATTATGATCTAATAACCTAGCAAATTTCTTATCTATGCTATCTCTAAAAGTATCACAATCAGAACATGCATGATTTTTAAACAGTTGTCAGTGGTACTTACCTGAGGAGGTTCGAGGAGTTAGCCATCAACGCAGCATCAGATGTCTCTGGTTCTGGTGATTCTGTCTTTGCTGTTGAAATCCCTTCTTTAGGCTTGTAGCTGACCTCAGTTGTAGTTGTCTCTTCAATATTTGAGATCGCTATCTCAACTGCAATATCTCCCTCACTCGCGGAATCATCATCTAAATCTTCTACACTTGCAATATTAGATTCCCCCGGAGAGACAAACGAAAGCTCCAGTCATGTCCTTCATCATCATGAGCAGTCAAGGCTTTTGGATCCTTACTTGATGAAGTAGAACTGCTAGCTTGCTTGTCTTGACGAGTGAAGGACGAGAATGGGTTCCCGTTCCCAGTCTTCTTTGGCTTCACACATTCTCTCTTGAAGTGCCCCTTTTCTCCATAGTTAAAGCAGGTCACTTTATTCTTGTCAAAGCCAAATGTGGTATCCTTAGTAGCAACCAAGTTCTGTCCGGTCTTTTTCACAAACTTCTTCGCCCTCCTGACAGCACTAGCTAAGGCCCACATAATGTCCATTCTCTCCAGCTCCATTTCATCCACCTACTCGTAGTCCTCATCTGCCAGATGGCAGTTTCCAATCTTCCCAGCAACAAGTCCATCATAAGAATGAACCACTGCTGCCAAAAGATCCATGTGCTCTCGAGCTACTTCCACAGTCACATTACCGAGGTTCTCGGTCTTCAGTCTAGTAGCATTCGCTTCAGTTCCAATGTAATGGGTACAAGAAGACCCTGACGTTTCCGAACCTGAAGGAGAAGCTTGTGAAGGACCCGATGAGCTAGACACAAATGCAGTCTGAAGAGGTGCTCCAGACGTCTTAGCTTGAGGCGTGGCATTGTACAAAGCTGGATTCTGAGTGTGCGAAGACTTCTGAGCTCTATACTTCATCCTAAGTGCTTCTTCTCGCAGCTTTAGAATGAAGTCATTGATATCCAACTTTGCCAGCATCTCATTCTGTCTCAGATTTGACACAAATGAAGCCCATTTTTCCAGCAATCCATCTGGGAAATTTGACACCTTTTCTTCCATGGTAGTCGCAACACCATATGTATGCATTTCACTCATCAGATGGTAGAATCTATCAATAACATCGTCCAACTCTCGTTTCCCATCGATGAGAAGTTGTCAATTTTTTCTCAGTTCAGTTCCTTAGCTTTAATTGCCTTCAGCGAAGCATTCCCGTCGTATCTCTTTTCCAGCTCATCCCACAATTTCTTGGCCTGCTTATTCTCCGAGTACTGGTGGAAAATATCTTTAGGAATAGACTATGTAATCAATGCATAAAATCTCTTCTCTGCATTATACTTAACTTTCTGAGCATCAGTCATCCCTCCCAAAGTAAGCTTTACCCCATCTGCTCCCACCGGCATACTATACCCAATCTCGATAGCTTCCCACAAATTTGGATCCACTCCATTGATGTAGATCTTAAAACGTTGTTTCCAGTGGGGAAACTCATCTAACGTTAAGAGTTTTGGTGGTTTATTATGATTCCCCACCTCACTCTCAAGCAATAGTAGGTTCTGGATCCTTGAGTCCTTGCCCGCAGTAAACGCTGACATCTGATCTTCCATCACGATTAACGTATAAGTGTCCTAAACAAACTGTCAAACTGGTGCGACTGGGTGATGCGAATGGGCTATCCGAGCGAATGAACTATGCGATTGGTTCAATCGTGCGGCTGAACTAAGCGATTGGTTCAGTCGTGCGAATGAAGCTGATGCGTATGAACACTGCGAACGGATGGTTCAGTCGTACGAATGGAGATGCGACTCAGTCCAATCATGCGTCTGAAGGTGCAAATGAAGTCCAGTCGTGCGAATGGCTCACTCGTGCGACTGAAGCTGCTGTTTTGCAAAAATTTCTAGGTTAAACGTGTTTTAGCCGTAAAAATTCGAAATTTCGCAAACCCTAATCGCCTAATGCCGTAGAAACTGAAACTTGATGAGCAGGGAACGTCAAGACAACTTTTGACACAAAAGATTGTGTTTTTAGTGTAAAAACACAAACTTTTTATCAATCTTGATTGAATCACACGTAATCAAGAGCCAGGGCTCTGATACCACTTGTTAGGACCTGGTATTTGAACGAAATACCGAATGGTTAACATGTAAACCAAACCAAATAGTGCGGAATCCTATTTGATTGGCGATCCAATCAGTGAGAATGCACGTAGAATCAATAAATTATTGAATCAAACGTTAAGAATCGATTAGGAATCGATCTACAGCATTCTATAACTTGGAGTATCAACTTGGAGGCTTCTGGACGACTAGGGTACGTCTGGAGTCGAAATAGAATCCATCCTCTCCTTTTTCCACGAATTGGTTGTATTTATAGGTTAGTCTTGTTCATTCGTGTGACTGAACCATTAGTATGGTTCAGTCGTGCGATTGAACCATGCGGTTGATTCATCCGCACGACTGAGTGTTCAGTTGTGCGACTGAGCCAATCTTATTTACAATCATACGACTGATCCAGTCTCCTGGTTCAGTCGTGCGACTGAGTCATTCGTATGAAGTTATTCATGCGTATGGTCCATTCGCATGGGCATTCGCATGAGAACTCATTTTGTTAAGTTTGAATGTATTATTATATAACATTATGTGTAACATTCAAACAACCACAAACCTAATTACCCAATTCAACATCGACTCATTAATGAAATAGTAAACATTATAAATAACAAACACCAATATCATTTCATTAATCATTCCAAACATTACATCAGAATCAGACAAACAAGATCTATTACATTCATATCATGATCTAGGACATACATGTATCAATAGTAATGAAGCAAGTCAAGGAGTTTCAGGATGAGGCATTAAGAGAAGATCATCTAAACCCTGAAAGAATGAGAGGTCTGGTTGGGGAATTGAGTGAAAACACACATTGTGTTAAAACTCGATTTGGATGGGTGTGGATTCCTCGTTTCAGGAATCTACATGTAAAGATTATGGACGAAGCTCACAAGACCCGATACTCTATCCATCCCAGTGCCACAAAGATTTACCAAGACATAAGAAGGATTATTGGTGGCCGGGTATGAAGCGTGATGTGGTGGAGTATGTGAGCAAGTGCCTTACTTGTTTGCAAGTGAAGGCGGAACATCAAAAGCCGTATGGGAAGATCCAACCTTTGGATATACCAGAATGGAAGTGGGAGCACATCACCATGGATTTCATTACGAAGCTGCCACGTACTCTGAAAGATACGATGCCATATGGGTGATTGTTGACCGCTTGATGAAGAGTGCTCACTTCCTACCGATCCGTGAGACATATTCATCCGAGAGGTTAGCTGACCTGTTCATCAAGGAGATTGTAACTCGTCATGGTGTGCCGGTGTCTATCGTGTCTGATCGCGACACCCAGTTTACATCTAAATTCTGGAAGAAATTCCACAATGCCATGGGGACGAGGTTACATATTAGCATGGCTTATCATCCCCAAACTGATGGTCAGTCAGAAAGGACCATTCAGATGTTGGAAGACATGCTTCGGGCATGTGTGATTGATTTTGGTGGAAGTTGGGACGACCACTTACCGTTAGCTGAATTCTCGTACAACATAGTTATCATGCCACATTGGTATGCCACCATACGAGATGCTATACGGTAGGAGATGCAGAACACCCGTTTGTTGGGGTGACATTGGTCAGAAGGAGTTGGGAAGCGTCAAGGTAATCGAGACTACGACCGAGAAGATGGAGAAGATCAAAGCCTTCACGAAGGCAGCTAAAGATAGATAGAAGTTGTATGCCAATAAATGACGTAGGCCAATTGAGTTCCAAGTGGGCGACTGGGTCATGTTGAAGGTCTCACCTTGGAAGGGTATTATCCGATTTAGGAAGCAGGATAAGTTGAGCCCAAGGGATGTAGGCCCTTTCCGAATCATTGCTCGAGTGGGAGAGGTGGCCTATAGATTGGAGTTGGTGATGAGTTAAGTGGAATTCACCCGACATTCCATGTATCTCATTTGAGAAAGTGTATAGCTGATGAAGACATGATTGTCCCATTGGAGGACATTAAAGTTGATGAAAGGCTCAATTATGTGGAGCAACCAGTGGCAATCATCTATCGTAAAGAGAAAAGACTAAGAAATAAATGGTTCCTCTTGTGCGTGTACAGTGGAAGCACAAGAAGGGATCCGAATCTACATGGGAGACTGAGGAAGAGATGAGGCAACATTATCCTGGTCTGTTCGAGGAATAACAGGTTTCGGGGACGAAACCTATATAAAGGGGTGGACTTGTAACACTCGTTGTTTTTTTAAAGTCAAGATATGAAGAATAAAAGCAAGAAAGGCAATAAGGTCCAAGTGGAGGGACTAAAAATGTAAAAAGGACAAAAATCTTTGAAAAGTTGGTGTAAAGGTGGGCATGGCCGCCCACGCTCATTTCACATCATCGTCTTCTTCGGTTTTAGAGAGAGAGAGAGCAGAGGAACTCTCGGTTTTGTAGAAGAAGAAGAAGGAACAAATTCAAGGTAAGAATGCAAGGTTTTATGTTTTTATGTGAATATGTGCTTATGTGTTTGTGTTTGTGCTCGTGTGTATGTGTTTGGATGTTATTTCTAGGTGTTTTGAACTCTTTGCAAGCGGGTTAAAAGGAAGACACCCAAGTTGCACTAGGTGAGTTCTAGACCCTGGTTTTCTTACATGTTTTAAACTACCTTTGGGGCTGAAAGCGTATTAAAATGATTTTACAAAGTTTATATGTGACTACCCGTATGTATTTTGTATGTTGGATGTTGGTTTTTGATGTTTATAGGTTTTCATGTTTAGAGTAGCCATATTATGCTTAGAACCGATGGGTTTGATGATTAGGATTGAAAATATCCTAGAAAATGTTTTTACAAATGCTCATAGCGCCTAGATAAGTGTTCATACGTCTGAAAATATGCATAGAAAAATTAAGTGTAAGCCATGCGCCTAAACTGTAGCTCATGTGCCCAAATTTGCCTTACAAATGTTTAGGTTCAGCCCATATGCCTGACAGTGGCCCATGCGCCTAGAAAGTCGGATGACTAAGGGTAGGGCCATGCGCCCCAATAGTGCCCATGCGCCCAAGTGGCCCATGCGCCTAAGTCTCATCTGCGTCTGAATAGTATCCATGCGCCTAGATTGGGCTGGAATTTACTAAGTGTTCAGATGTCCAGGAGTCCCCAAGCGCCTGAACAGTACCCATGCGCCTGAAAGTGGCCCATGTGCCTAAGTGTTCCCCATGCGCCTAATAGTGTCCATGCGCCTTAATAGTGCCCATGCACCTTAATAGTGCCCATGCGCCTAGGACTTAGAATATTTTTCTGATTTTTGGGGAAAATGTGTAAAGTAGGCTTTGACTTGGGAAATTCCTGATGGACTATAAGTTGACTTTTGGGGTCGTACTAGTATGATGGCATGTTATGGATGATGATGATGATGGTGTTGTTGCATGACTATGCATGTATGTTATGTATGTATGATGCCCTGTGATGATGTATGATTGGTATGTTATGTTATGTTCCTATATGATGAATGTTTATCTTTCCATGGCTTTACGTGTTATGTTAATGAATGAACCGAAAGTATTATGTAATGTAAAGTGAAAGATAATGAAAGAGAACATGATGAATGAATGCATTCATTAACGAATGAATGAACGTAAAAAGTCTTGCAAGCAAATGTATGGAGGTCCACACCCAATGAAGGGTGTTAGCTCAATTGTGTGTGGGTTAGCTACCCCAGAAGGATGCACACTAGGGTCCAATCCTTGTGATTGACCATATGTATGGGATCCTTTCCGCTTACCCTAGGTATTGGAGTCAGCTTCATGCATAATATTCAGGGTCTATGATAGACCTCAGGCCTAGTAACCAGCTTCGTGCACAATGTTCGGGGTATAGCATATGGCATTGATCCGGAATGAAAAGAAAAGATGAATATTGAATGTACTTGCCCTAGGTACTGAAGTCAGCTTCGTGCACAATGTTCGGGGTCTATGATAGACCTCAGGCCCAGTAACTAGCTTCGTGCACAATGTTCGGGGTACTATACATGTCACAAAGATGTAACGAATGAACGAAGATTAACGAACGTAATGGAAGATAATAATGATATTATTTGTATGTACGTATGATGTATGACCACGAACGAATGAAACGTACAGTATGGACTCTGTAAAGAAATAAATAACGATTTATGTATGTTTTATTATAAAACTAGAACTCACTCAACGACGCTGACTTTTATACGTTTTCAGTTGGCAGGTAATCGTTGCTGAGGATGGCACGAGGCGGCTACTCAGCTCTTTTGGATGGCATCCATTTTTTAAGGCTTTTGTGATGTAATACAACAATGTAAATTTGTAACCAAAAACGATGCATTATTTTGCAAAATTTTTTAGAATGAAATGAAATGGCATTTGTTTTATGTTTTCTGTTGTAATGTTTTGATGAATAAATGTAAAGTATATGTTTTACGTGCGATGAATCACCAGCTGTAAGCGTCCCGGGAACGGGGCCTTATAAATGACTAATAGTATAAGCAATAAGTGTCATCGCCAAGAATTTTTCATCGAGTGGGGAATTTCCATCCACCCCGCAAAACTATACTGCAATGACAAATCGAAGCAAAAAACTAAATTTTGAAAAGTGAAAATCAAACACCTATAGAGGTGATATGTCACCACTATAGCTTGGTCTATAAGGGGGACATGTGTCATTGTTATAGATGCCGCCTCTATAGGACTAGTTTCTTGTAGTGATAAAAGATACTAAAATAATACAATACAATATAATTGCATAGAGTAGAAATGTTATAGCAAGACTTTGTAAACATACACCACATTACTACTTTTAAAATTGAGATCTTTTATGAAAAAAAAGTATGGCGATATTATATTCAAATAAAAAATAAAATTTCTAATCTTTTGAAATGTATTTTTTTTAAAATAAATACCAACTTATGAATTATAGAATGTCACCTTAATTCTCATGAACAATTGTGATAGACTTTTTTGTTAGTTTTGCAAATATGCAAAAGTATAATGTTGGATGCATCATTATTAATGGATAAAAAAGGCATAGATATTTTTATGTTAAAACTCACTATAACAACAAATCAGATGTTGAAATGCTGAATATGAATATACTATTGTAAGAAATAATGGTGAGACCTCTTGTACTAGATCTACCCTGTGATCTTCAGTACTTTGGACTTGTATGTCTATTGACCTCTTAAGAAAATGTCCTAAAACATTCTCAATCAATGATTAAATGCATCTATGAATCCATATAGATCAAACATCCATCTTTGGGTATTTAGAAAATATTTCAATAATTTTCATTAAATGTGACATTTTTAGATTCCTCAATAGTGTAATCAACTTTATTATGTACTCTATAACCTTTAGCTTGTGATGAGTATCCAACAAAGTACTCATATTGGTTCTCTACAAACTTGGATAAATGATCTTTGTTATTAAAAAGGGTGCATGGACATCCAAAAGGTCTAAGGAACCTTGTGAATGGTATTCTCTTATGCCATAATTCATAAGAGGTATTTTCATGTGTCTTAACTATCAAAACTTAGTTATGAACATAGCACACACTATTGATTGTTTCAACCCAGAAAGTTGTAGAAACTTTGGAGTCATACAACATCATCATTACAACCTCAATAAGTGTCATATATCTCTTTTAAACAACTATGTTTTGTTGAGGAGTTCTAGGAGCACTATATCGCCTTGCAAGACCTTTGGATACACAAAATTTATCAAGGATGTGGTTTTTGAATTCATGACCATCATCACATCTAATTATTTTAACCTTTTGATAAAATTTGGTTCTCAATTTTGACGATAATGATTTTAAAATATTAGTAGTTTTATCTTTAGTTTCTAGAAATAAAACCCAAGTGAATTTTGTAAAATCATCTATTATTACCAAGTGATATGAGTTTTTCCAAACTTTTTACACCTATTGGTCCAAACAAATCCATGTACAGCAGATGTAAAGGAGTTATGACTGAATTGAATTCTTTGAACTTAGAAAAAGATTTGTGTTGCTTTCCTTTCTGAAAAGCAACGTAGTGGTTAGCACATGCAAACTTTTTTGCTTGGCAGTCCTATGACTAACCCATTCCGAACTAGTTTGTTCATGTTTTTGAGATTTACATATGCCAATCTCCTATTTCATAGGGAGGTTTCATTTTAAAAAATATTTGAAAATAGAACATGATTATTTCCTGAAGGTGTTTCATTTTGCATGTCGAGCATGTATATATATTCCTTTCTTGGAGCTCTTAAAAGTATTTTGTCATTTGAAATTTTCAACCCACGAGATAAGATAATGCATTCATGCTCATGATAAGAGTGTTATGGTTTTTATCACACAACTAAGACGTTCTCACTAGGTTATAGTTTAACTCTCACATAGTTCACCTTGTCAAAGCTTACCTTGTTTGTGGACCAAAAGAACCAATGAGCCAAGATCAGAAAACCTCTAAGTCCCACATGATATCACAACAACTGCTGAAGACTTCATCAGCAGTTCGACAAGTGCTGAAAACTCCAACAGCTGAAGATCAAGTGCTGAAGACTTCAACAGCTGAAGACTAAAGTGCTGAAGCTGAACAACTGAAGAACACAAGTGCTGAAGCTGAAGAACACAAGTGCTGAAGCTGAAGACCAAGTACTGAAGTACAACAGCTGAAGAGTCTACAAGTGCTGAAGATCAACAACTGGTGTACAAAGTCTGAAGACAAAGACTGAAGACATCAGCTGATGATATCTACTGAAGTCATCAGCTGATGAAACGTCTGAAGTTCAAGTCTGAAGACCAAGTACTGAAGTTCAGTAGTTTGTCACAACAGCTGAAGAGTACTTCTTCAGTAGTTGTGATATCAGTAGTTTTATGTTTTTACTTTCAGTAGTTTTGTAAAACGACTGAAGAGCTTGTTCTTCAGTCGTTGTAGTATCAGTAGTTTTATGTTTTTCAGTAGTTATAGTAACTGATAACACTTAGTATTTTGTAAGAAGATGTCAGCTGTTTTGACATCTTCAGTAGTTGTGTTTCAGTTGGAATAATTCTGTTAGATGTCACTATCAAGTGACATCAGCAGACGTCACATCTCTTATATAAGAGGTGTCGACCTAATTGTAATTGTGACATTCCGTTACCACGAAAGCGAATATTGAATAAAATATATTTGCAGAATTCTCTCTATCTATAACCGTTTTTGTTCTTCATTGAATATCGTTTCGTTCTTGTGAATTGGCTAATTCATTGTTAGAATTCCGCTGCTATACTCTCTAATCAATCAAACGTAGATCACTGATCCTAACATTGTTAGTGTTGATTATCCCCCTACCAATAATTTATCCTTTTTTGTATCACTTCTAAAGGAAATAGATCTACCATCATATGGTTCTAAATTTAGTAGGCATGATTTTTTACATGTCATGTGTTAGGAGCATCCACTATCTACAATCCACAAGTTAGTTTTTGCTTGTAGATGATCCTGCATATATCAGATTACTTAGTGATGAATAGGAACTAAGGCTATTTAGTTTTGGGTATTCTAGTTTTTGGAAGTTGTATATCAATGGTAAGTGCTAAGGGGTTGCGTGTTGGTTTTGGGTAATCTAAGTACCTCACGAAGATATTGAGCATGATCTTCTTCGGTTTGAGAATAGATGAGAATATCATCGATAAATACAATGACCGACCAATCAAGCATAGGTTTACATACTCGATTCATAAGATCCATGAAAATCGCTAGAGCATTAGTTAGACCAAATGGCATCACAACGAATTCATAGTGCCCATAACGAGTACGAAAAGTTGTCTTAGGTACATCTTCTTCTGGTACCTTGACTTGGTGATAACCTGACCTTAAATTGATCTTTGAGAACCACCTAGCGCCTTGTAGTTGGTCAAAAAGATCATCAATTCTAGGCAAAAGGTACCTACTCTTTATGGTTAGCTTATTTGATTCATGGTAATCAATGCACATACGCATGCTATTGTCCTTCTTCCTAACGAAAAATCTAGGCACTCCCCAAGGTGAAACACTTGGGCAAATGAAACCTTTATCCAATAGACCTTGGAGTTGAGACATCAACTCCTTCATCTCGTTTGGGGCTAGTCGATTTAGAAATTTAGCCACAGGTTTAGCCTGAAACTAAATCGATTTCGTATTCGACTTCTTTTTTTGACGGAACGCCCGGTAGCTCATCAAGGAACACATTAGGGAATTCGTTAACTACAGGGACTTCATCAAGTTTCTTCTCTTTCATTTCATTATCAGCCATGTAGGCTAGAAACGCTTGATGTCCATACCGTATGTACTTCTTGGTTTTTGCCATTGAGCATTCAATTATGTTGTTCTTTCTTCTCCTTCTCCATAGAACAGATTTTTTCTCCCATTAGTGACATATATTGACCAATCTTTTTATTGTAAACTATCAACGCGTAATGTTGGGATAACCAATCCATCCCATTAATTACATCAAATTCCTTTAGCTCTATTGTGTAACACCTGCTTATTTTTATAGTCATGAAAGAAAGAATAAAAGTGAAGGAAAAGAAAGAAATACAATTTAACCCAAGCCAATGGGCTAAAAGTGTCAAAAGGACAAAAACTTTGAAAGTTGGTGAGTAAAGGTGATGGGCGCCCATCACACTCTCTTCACACCATATCATTCGGATTTTATAGAGAGAGAGAAAGCAAGAGCAGAAACTTTCAAGTTTTTGGAAGAACAAGAAGAAATTCGAATTTAAAGTAAGAATTCATGGTTTTAAGATGTTTTTAACTGGCCTTAGCCTCAGTTGAATGCTTATGCGTGTTTGTGTGTTCGGTTGTGTGCGTTTTTGGTGGGTTTTAGGTGTGAACTTGTAGCAAACGGGTTTTGAAGGAAGTCTTACCCAAGAGGCTACTAAGGTGAGTTTGAGAGCCCCTTTTTTATGTGTTTTAACTATTTTGGGGCTGGAAATACATGTATGCATGTTTTTATTAAAATGGGTTTTTTTACCCGAATGATAATGTTGTGTGGTGTTTGCGGGTAGGGTTTTATTTTGGGTGTATTTATGATTATGATATTGTTATGAATGTGATTCTAAGGCTTAGGATGTATGATTTATGCTTAGAACATGTTAGTTGATAATTGGGAACATAATTTAGTGCTTGAAGTATGATATAGACTGTCCATGCGCCTAAATAGTGTTCCCATGCGCCCAAATAGTAGTCATACGCCTAGAAATAGGATGAAATCGACTAAGTGTCCATTTGCCTAGGATTCCCATGCGCCTAGGTGCTCATGCGCCTGCATAGTGCCGATGCGCCTAGAATGTGACCAGAAAGCCAAAGTGTTGCCCATACATCCCAATAGTGCCCATACGCCCAAAAGTTCCCCATGTGCCTAAGTGTTCCCCATGTGCCTACATAGTATCCATGCGCCTGCATAGTGCCCATACGCCTAAAACTTAGTTTATTTTTCTGAATTTTAGGGAAAAAGTGAAATGTAGGCTTTGAATTGGGATGTTCCCGGGGGATAAGTAAGTTGACTTTTGATGATGTATGGGGTATGTTATGGCATGTATGATGAGTGTTATGTCATGTATGACGGTGCCTTCCATTGTGATGATTTGTATTGTTATGTTTACGCACCTTGTTATGTATGTTTATTTTCCTTGGCTTTACGTTAAATGTTGATGAATGAAAAGAAAAGTATTATGTCACATAAAGTGGAAGATAATAAAAAGAGGAACGTAATGAAAGAATACATGCATTAATGAATGAATGTAAGTAAGAAAGTCTTGCAAACACTGAAAGGAGGTGCACACCCAATGAATGGTGTTAGCTCAACGATGTACGGGTTAGCTACCCCAAAAGGATGCATACTGGGGTCTAATCCTTGTGATTGACCATACGTATGGGATCCTTGTCGCTTGCCCTAGGTACTAGTGTGACACCCCGTATTTCCAGGTTAACACCATTTATCCATTCTTTGTTACTTCAACATTCTTTTGTGATTTAATTAATTAAGAAATCTTGTTATGTGAGTTGGTTAATTAAAGTAAATTTAAAGTTAAAAAAAACATTTCATCAAAGTTGGGGGATTTGATTTAACTTCTCCAAATTCAAAACCATCTTTAACACTACTTTAAAACTTGTAACCGACTCCCCACATCATCATCCCCACTTCCGTAACCCTAATACCCAAGAACCATCGACAGCTGCATCGTCTTCTCGACAACATTCTATCGTGATGTCTGTACTCAAGGAAACCTCTGATCGGTCCTTGGTAGCGTGTAATCCGAGTCGCAGTCATACATTGTCGTCGTCACAGCTCTCGATCGTGGAAGGATTACCCCGTCCGACTCCCCTTCGTGACGCCATAGTCCTGACGAATCTTGTCTCATCGATCACAACTATTGTTTATAATAAGGTACGTTCAATAACCTTAGCTTGTGCAATTGGTGACGGTTTCGATTACGGTTTCATTTTCGTTACGGGATGCGTTGATTGGTTTTGTATGCGGTATGCGTTGTGTGCATGTGTTTTCTTTGTATAGACGGGTTCTGCGAAGAATATATATGTTGTATGTGTTCCTGCTTATATATATATATATGTGATGTTAAGTGTGTGCATGGTGCTGTGATTTTGTGTGTGTATGTAATGTGCGAATTATGGGTGTGATCGGGTGTGTCATCGGGTGCAACTTCGGCCCCGGTGGTGTTGTCTTGCGTGTGTTCTTGTGTGCAGGGCTATGAACCGAGAAGTATGCTTGGGTTAGAACCCGATGATGTTCTTAGGTGTTACCTTCTGCCGCATGTGTGTATACTTGTGTGTATGAATGTGGGTGTGCACATATTTGTGTGAGTGTCTCCTGCATGTGGACGTGTGTGTCCCTTGCATATGCATGCATGTGTGGTATGCATGTATACTATATGATGATGCATGTGTGAGTGTGTGGTGATGTTTGTGTGTGTGATGATGTGTGTGTGTTAATTATGTGTGTGTTCGTATGCATTGTCGTGTGGGGTTCTTAACCGTGGGTTGGGTATGACTTGGGTATCATGTGATTATATATATAGTGTGAATGTATGTTTATTTTTTTGGTTTGTTTCAATCAGTGGAGGTTGGAATATTAATTGAGTGTGTCATGATGTCATGTATGCATGAATGAGTGTGTACATTGTTCTTATGCCGTGAATGTAGGTGTTGGGTTGGTAGGTAGTATGAGTATGGTATTGGTGTGGGTTGTATGCTAGGTGTATGTATGTATATGAAATTGGGTTGGTGTTTGAGTATAGTTACAACATTTATGACTGACATGAGCCCAAACCGAGTCATGAACGCGAAATCGTACCTTCTTTATATTTATAGTTAACAATTAGTATTAATATTATAAACTAATATTATTCAGGTTGTTCGGAAACCTAATTACATGTTCTCTACATTACTTGTTGATCTGCATTTGAGGTGAGTTCTCATCCCCATTATATATACTCTCTTTTGGGGGAGAGAAACATGTTGCTTCATAAACCATACAATACTTAGATTAGTAATATTGCATATACTGGTTTACTGTTGTGGTACCACTATGCCTCTTCGGACCGTTATATGGATTTAGTGAGGTGATTATTAGTAGATCTACTGGGTTTGACAAACCCCACCGGGGCTAGTCGCGCTAGCTTGACTGGAGGTCAAACGGGTGAATGGTTAGCCTGTTTTACAGTGTTGTGGTCTGGTATCCACAGTCGGGGCATTCATAATATTATTACTATCAGCTCGGTCGCGAAATTCATACACATAGTGACTTGTTGTAGGCTATCTACCTACTTATATGCTTTGATTACTTAATCTGGATTTCATTACTATTACTTAGTGTTTTCTGATAAGCCTGTGAACTCACCAACCTTGTGTTGACGCTTTAGCATGTTTCTTTCAGGTTCTTAAGTTGCGCACGAATAGGAGCATCTAGCATTGCATTTATCATCGTAGAGTCAAATGAACAATCTACATTTTTCTATAAATTATATTTATTTGGTTTGCGCGTGTCTGCGCCGTTTAAATTATGGTTTATATGCTTCCGCACTTATTTTCATGTTTCGTATTTAATTCTGATTTTAAGAAACTTTATTTAATTTAGAAATTAATTTGTAAATGTTGCGTCGTTTGGTGTAACTAATGGCTAAGATCCTGGTATGTCACGCGCCTAACGGTATTACCCCGTTTGTGGAAATTGAGGGTGTGACAGATTGGTATCAGAGCCAATGGTTATAGCGAACTAAATTAAATATACAATACATTTGCATTGCATTTAGACTATAGCCTGATGCCTTAGTTACATGCACATAGACACGTTTAACTTTTTTAGTTTGCCTTGTCTAATTGCTATACTTGCTTGGGTTTTTCCTGCTGTGATATACTCCTGTGAGCGTTCGGCTACAGGAATGGCATAATCGTATCTTCATTCTATGTTTACAGGAAAGGACAGTTCGTCCTGATTTCCCGCACTTACCTCATGTTCTTCATACAAGTGACTCCGAGTTGTTGTGAGTCATGAGAAGGTTATTTACGAATTACCTGTACCCTACCTTTTACATTATACCTCTCGAAATTGGATACAACACCATTGATACCTAACTTGGATGATTCAATAAAAGCATGTTCTGTCTCCAGTTGAATGTGTTTCGCAGATGAGAGCTGTGTTTGCCAATCTTCTTTACCTACCTTGCCACTTCTCTGCCTTGTGCAACAGGTAATAGCTGTACTTGCGGTACCATAGACATTACGCTACAACTCATCAAAGTTTTTACGATAACGCTATTTACCCATTTGACCTGAGCGCATCGACGATTCCTTGCCAAGTGAATATTTCTTCAATCAATCCTTTCGTACAAGTTTGGTTAATTAACCCTTGGCTTAATAACTAATCCTGATCCCTCTATGATTAATAGCACTCTGTACTTGACAATGTATGTTAGCTTGGATAAGAGGAACCAAGGGTGATCATGCAAAGCAAACTACCATCACGGGTGCACACGTAATTGTAATTTGTCGTGCATGAGAAGTCTTGTGAATCCTGTCGAATGATAATAGTTATAGTTAGTACAAGTTTTAATTCTATACTTTGGGGACACGAGAGCCTCAATCCGTATAAAACTTCACTAAGGATATGAAAGTAATCCTTCATCTCCACTTGTATGAAAGTTTCTATCATTGGGATCCATCGATTTATATTGATTTCCTCATCTATTCATTTTCTATTATCTATTTTATCCATCGGACTTTTGTTCTTTCTCACACCTAGATGGGAAGGGTGTTTTCCATCCAACTGATATTCTGAATTTTAGTATTTGGTTTGATTTATTGTAAACGTATTTACAATTTATTTGATCAGAAATTATTATTTGAACTTATTAGTTGTGTGTGTGCTAAATTCTTTAAATTACTGTGCTTAAATGAAGTAGATATGTTGCATATTGCTTATTTTGGTATGTGTGATTGTTAAGAATGTCTGGAATTGGCCGAGGACGCGGACGTGGTCGTGGTACATCAACATGACCCCAGCTGAACTGGCGCCCTAATCAATCAGCATGTGGCTGATGCTCTTGCAAATCCTAATCTCAATCCACAGGCTACTCCAATCGGTAAGCAATACCAAACTTACTCCTAACGTTAACCTTTTGACGTCCTGGTTAAGTCGAAATACTTATTCAAAAAAATTCTAGAGACTTGATCTAAACTCTTTGCAGGACAAAGAGCATGCACCTTCAGTCCTTCATGGACTGCAAGTCAAACCCATTCAAGGGGACTGAAGGAGCAGTGGGACTACTCTGTTAGTTTGAGAAATTGGAGTCAGTATTTGAGATTTGCAACTGCCCTACTGAGAGTAGAGTGAAGTATGCTGCCGGCACGATGGACGGTGCCACACTGAGCTGGTGGAACACGCAAGTACAGATGTTGGGCGTTGAGACTGCAAATGCTACAACCTGGGCAGATTTCAAGAACTTATTGAAGGAGGAATACTATTCCAGGGATGAAGTACAAAAACTAGAAAATGAATTTTGAAACCTGAAGATGGTTGGTTCGAAAATTGAAGCTTGCACCACTCATTCTCACGAGTTAGCTACTCTGTGTCCTACTATGATCAACCCAGCTTACAAACGAGTTGAGAGATACATTGACGGACTGGTACCGGAGATACAAAGCATGGTCACCACTGCTAGACCAACTACTATTCAGGAGGTTGTCCAATTAGCCTACAAGCTGACTGACCAAGCCGTCACGTAGGGCAAACTGCCCCCACGTGGTACTACAAGCAGTTCTAATGACAACAAGAGGAAGGAAGTGGGACCTTCTACCAATGGAAAACAATCTTCATCCTCCCTCCACACACAAGAGATTCAACCAACCACAACTATTCAAGACTCGGTATTTTTGGCGGCTACCATGGTAACCTCCCAAAATGCAACAAATGCAAGTTTCATCACAACAGGCAGTGCACGAAGAACACTTATGAGAGATGTGGAAGGTTTGGACATATTGCCAAAAATTGCAGAGCGAACCTCTCCACAAAAGCACCTCAACAACAACCACAACAGAACTACAGGCAGCTGGATGTTATGAATGTGGACAATCTGGTCACTATAGGAGGGAATGTCCGAGCTAAAAAGGAATCGTAACAATAGTGCTGGTAACCGCCCTGGCAATGACAACGGAAACGAAAGGGGCAACGGTAATGGTGGAGCCAAGGGGAGAGCTTCATCATTGGATCAGGTGAGGCTCGAAATGACCCATCTACTGTAACTGGTAAATTTTCTATAAATGGTTGATTTGCCTTTGTGCTATTCGATTCTAGTGCTGATAGGAGTTTCATTTCACACAAATTCAATCGATTGCTAGATGATAATTCTATAGCCCTAGATACGAATTATATAGTAGAAATAGCAGACGGTAAGATCATCGAGTCTTTGCGTATATACAGGGGTTGTAAGATTAGTCATCTGGACATGATTTTGATATTGACTTCTGTCAATTACACTCGGTAGCTTTGATGTCATTGTTGGCATGGATTGGTTGTCTAAGAACCAAGCCGAAATCATTTGTCATGAGAAACGCGTTCGACTACCTTTGCCTGATGGAAAGATACTCACTGTGGAAGGCGACAAGAGTGGTGCAGTGGTTGGCATTATCTCATATATGAAAGCACAGAAGTGGTTGAGGAAAGAGCATTCGGTGATTTTAGCCCTAGTTACTGAAAAGATTACAGAGGAGAAACGACTAGAAGACATTCGATTGTTAGAGATTTTCCTGAGGTATTTTCCGAGGACCTACCTGGCCTTCCTCCACACAGGCAGGTAGAATTCCAGATTGAGTTAGCACCTGGAGCAGCTCCGATCGCTCGAGCGCCGTACCCTTTAGCACCGAACGAACTACAGGAGTTATCCAAGCAATTGCAAGAATTGCTGGACAAGGGATTTATACGTCCCAGCTTTCACCCTGGGGAGCTCCAATGCTTTTCATGAAAAAGAAAGATGGAACCTTTAGAATGTGTATTGACTACCAAGAGCTGAACAAGGTGACAATCAAGAATAGATATCCACTTCCGCACATTGATGACCTGTTTGACCAGTTGTAAGGATCAAGCTACTATTCCAAGATCGATCTGAGATCAGGTTATCATCAGCTACGAGTTCGGGAGGAAGACATCTCAAATACGGCATTAAGAACTCGTTATGGGCACTATGAGTTTGCAGTAATGCCTTTTGGATTGACCAATGCCCCAACAGTTTTCATGGACCTCATGAACCGGTTGCAAACCTTATTTGGATAAGTTTGTCATTGTCTTTATTGATGACATACTAATCTACTCTCAGAATAATGAAGATCAAGAGGAACATCTGAGGATCATTCTTGAATTGTTGAAGAATGAACAATTGTATGCAAAGTTCTCAAAATGTGACTTTGGATGCGAGAAGTGCAGTTTCTTGGTCATGTAGTGAACGAAAAGGGTATACATGTAGATCCTTCAAAGATTGAAGCAATCAAGGATTAGCCGGCACCAAAAACGCCTACTGAGGTGCGACAATTCCTGGTTTGGCAGGTTATTATAGGCGATTATCGAGGGATTCTCAAAGTTACCACAACCTCAACTGCCCTAACCCACAAGGGAACCATCTACAAATGGGGCAACCAAGAGGAATCAGCATTTTAGACACTTAAGGACAAACTCTGCAGTGCGCGATCCTGGCACTACCAGAAGAGGAACGGATGACTTTGTTGTTTTTATGCTCTATCAGGGTTTGGGATGTGTACTGATGCAACGCAACAATTTCATTGCTTATGCATCTAGACAACTCAAAGTACACGAGAAGAATTACACAAACCATGATCTGGAACTAGGAGCTGTAGTGTTTGCCCTGAAAATCTGGAGGCACTACTTATATGGAAACAGGTGCACGATCTACACAGACCACAAGAGCCTCCAACACATATATGACCAAAAAGAGTTGAATATGCGGCAGCGATGATGATTAGAACTGCTCAACGACTATGACTGTGCCATTAAGTACCATCCGGGGAAGGCTAATGTGGTAGCCGACGCCCTCAGAGAAGGAAACCACTAAGCCTCGTTTAGTTTGGCACTGCAAATGACCATTCACTCGATCTTCCAGAGCAAATCAAGATTGCCCAATCTGAAGCCTCGAAATGAGAATCTAAGGCGGAATCCATGCGAGGCATGGAAAAACAGCTAGAGACCAAGACTGATGGAATTCGTATTTCATGGAACGGATCTGGGTACCACAGTATAGGAATTTACGAGAGCTAGTAATGGATGAAGCTCATAAGTCATGCTACTCAATCCATTGTAACACCCGAATATTTATTATTTTGAAGCCGGTGAGGAAAGAAAAGAAAATAAAGTCCAAAAGTCGAGGGACCAAACTCGCCAATGAAAGAAAGTCAGGTGAGGGGAAGTATATAAGGGAGAGGGCAGCCCTTACCCTCTCCCCCACACTCACAATCAGCCAAAGAAAGGGAGAAGAGAGAAAGAAGAGAAAAAAAGAGGAAAAGTGCCGGTTCGGGTGGTTCGGGTCGCCAAAATCGTCGTGAAGCAAGCCAAATCGAAGCCTTAACGTTGTGCTCGTTTGTGTGAGTTCTAGAACCCCACTTTTACTTGTTTTCAAACGATTTTGGGGCTGGAAAGCATAAAAACCCGTTTTTGTATGTGTATGTGTTTGACCCATTTGGGTGTGTGATGTGTGTGATGCGTTTCGTGTTGTTTCGGGCGTGTGTGTGTTTGTATGGTGTTATGGTATGCATTCTTAAGGTTTAGGATGGTCGATTTAGGCTTAAAATGGGTTTAGATGAGTTTGGAGGCCGAAAACCTCGGCGACCGACTGGAGGCCGAAGGAGGCATACGGCGATTAGGGTGCGATTGAAGGGCCATTCGCATGATTTAATGTCATTCGCCCGTGAAGGTCCATTCGCACGATTGAATGTCCATTCGCATGATTGAAGGTCCATTCGCACGATTGAAAGGCCAGTCGCATAGAGGTCATGCGACTGAAGGTCCAGTCGCATAAGTGCTCATCCGCATTAATCCAATTCGCATGAGGTCCATCCGCATTGTCCATTCGCATGACTGGATGTTCATTCGCCTAAATGTTCATCCGCTTGAGTTCAATCGCATGATGTTCAGTCGCATGGAGGCCATGCGACTGAAGGGTGTCCATACGCCCAAATAGGGCTGTTGTACCGAGGAAGGTGTAGATTGACTTCTGACTTTCGGGGGAAAGTGCAGATGTAAGTTTGACGTAAAGGTTCCCATAAGAATTTGTAAGATGACGCTTGAAGCCTTAGAAAGCATGTTGGGCATGATGATGATGATGATGTTGCATGTATGTATGTATGTGTTGCCATGTATGATGTATGTGCATGCATGTTAATGTTCCTCAGTATGATGTATAATATCTTTCCCATAACTTTACATGTTATGATAATGAATGAACGAAGTATTATGTAACGTAAAGTGAAAGATAAAGAAAGAGGAACACGATGATGAATGCATGCATTAATGAACGAATGAAACGTCTTGCACGCATCGGATAACGGGTCCTTCTTTGTGATTGACCCTTAATGTAGAACCTCTACCGCTCACCCCTAGTACTGTGGCATACGTTTAGCTGTTCGTTTATTGACTTCGGCCCAGTAGCTAAGACTGATGGTTACTCCTAGTACCGTGGCATACGTTTAGCTGTTCATTTATTGACTTCGGCCCGGTAGCTACGACTAACCGGGGTGTAGCACATGGTATTGGTATGGATGATGTCCGATGCGCAAGTAAAGTCATAAGGAACGAATGAACGAATGAATGAATGAAGAAGATAATAATGATATTATCTCTGTGTACGTACGATGTGTGATCATGTAAAAGTAACGAATGGTTTTATATGAAAGTAAAGTATGTTTTGTAATAAAACTAGAACTCACTCAGCAACGCTGACTTTCTATATGTTTTCTAGTTGGCAGGTAGTGTTTGCTGAGGATGGCACACCGTGAAGCTACTCAGCTCTTTTGGGATGGCATTCTTTTGATTAATGTTTTTGCATTGTAATGCGAACAAGCTATTTTGTAATGAATGTTGTATTAACTTGCAAAAGCATTTACATGGAAATGAAAGTTTGTTTTAGTTTTCCGCTACGATTTATTAAATACAAATGTAATTATATGTTTTATGTGCGATGAGAACACAGCTGTAAGCGTCCCGGGAACGGGGCCTTACAAGTTGGTATCAGAGCCAAAGTTTAAGTGAAATGGATAAATTTTCAAAATAAACCTAATTTTAAACTGAGAATGGGACGGAAGGGGAATGGGATGCCAATCTGAGTAGCTGCGTGCCATCAGGTATTTTTGTAAAGTTAACCGGTTTTATGTGCGCATGGTATGTGTTATGTGTTGTATGTAGATTTAAATACTGATGTAGTCAGGACAGGTAATACTTGGGGTATGAAGAGTAAAGTAAGTGGGTAATCACGACTAGCCACTGTAATTAGGGACTTACTATACTTGACATAAACTGAGTTGTTTCTTTGAATGATCGTGTTGGTGTTTGAATCTTTCAGTGTGCGTGTGATGGCCGGAGGTAGATCTTCGAAAGCTTCTAGGGGTGTAGGTCACGGTGTTGAACCACGACCCAAGAGAGGGAGACCCAGAGTTGAGAGGGTGGTTCATGAAGAACCAGAGACCCCTCATCCGAGGGTGGCGATGAAAGCACCAATCTGAGAGCCTCAGTAAAGGAGGCTGTTGTAGAAGAAGTCCATCAGGTCATGTAGACAATCTTACCGTCTGGGTGACTGAAGTTATTAAGGTTGTACGAGAAGGGGAAAGAAAAAGAAAGAAACAGATCCTCTGGAGACGGGAACACCCAGAGCCTGAAACGGTCCTGTCTGATGATGAAGAGGAAGAAGAAGAGCCTGTGCCAGAGGTAGTGCGATGATGTAACTACGGGGCATTTATGAGATGCAATCCCCCTACTTTTGACGGTAATGGCAATGTTACCGTGCTCACCGATGGGTGAGAGAGATGGAGGCTGTTCTCGACATCAGCGAGTGTCGGGAAGATCAGAAGGTGAAGTTTGCCACTCATTCATTTGTGGACTCGGCACTATGTTGGTGGGACAACATTGTCCAAGCAGAGAGGTAATCGGGGGCAATCTGGAGAATGAAATGGCTGAGTTGAAGAAGATGGTGATTGAGGAGTCTTCCTCTCACGGGAAATGGATAAGTTGGAAAGGGAGTTTCTGCAGTTGGAGCGGCTGGAACCATGACACAACAGCAGTATACCACCAAGTTTATGAAATGGCATGACTCGTGGCCTGATCAGGTGACGCCTCTGTCTCGGAAAATCAAGAGGTACATTCAGGGTTTACCGGTGGATGTTCGTCGGCATATGATCGCTGCCCGACCAAGCACGTTTAGGCGGGGGTTGATTTGGCAGGGAGGCTGTATGACGAGCAGGAGCGGTGGTGGTGACTGAAGCGAGTAAGAAGGGTGGTGGTGATCGGAACTGGAATGGGAGAAGGTTTGGTCGGGGTGATGCCTCGACGGGTAACAAAAAGGCACGGGTGGATGACCGCCGCGTGGCCACAACGGGAGTGGGATCAAGGAGGTGTGGTAAGTGTGGAAAGGAGCATGCGGGAGAATGTAGGCTGGGTTTGAACGTGTGCTTCAGTGTGGGAAGACAGGGCATATGGCGAAGGATTGCCTGTCGGGCAAATGTTTTAACTATGGGGAAACTGGTCATATGAGCAAGATTGTAAGAAGCCGAGGACTGAGGGTTCAGGGGTGAGGAAGAGGGGGAGTGAAGGACCGAGGCGCGAGCGCCAGGGCATTCACTATGACACAGGAGGAGCTAGGACAGACCCTGATGTCGTGTCGGTACGTTTCTGGTGAAACAAACTTTAGCTTCTGTGCTATTTGATTCTGGTGCTAGTAGGAGTTTTATTTCTGCTGCTTTCTGTGCTAAGCTGCCTGTTAGTAGTAGGCGTGTTGATGCGCCCTTTGATGTAGAAACTGCCATAGGTAAGTCTACCAGGATTTCGAAGATGATAGAAAACTGTGAGGTGGAGTTAGAGGTCACAAGTTTCCTGTTAGACCGTTCGTGATGAGCTTGGGTGGTTTTGATTTGGTTCTTGGGATGTATGGTTGGTGGACTTCGAGGCGAACATTGGTGTCGCAAGAAGATGATTCGGTTGACAGCGCCTGATGGAAGTTTGGTAACGGTTTATGGTGATCGAGTCACGACGATCCCGAAGGTGATCTCAATGGCAGTAGCGGGAAGGGAAATTGTGAGGCGTGGATGTAGCGCCTACTTGGCTTATGTAAAGGATGTAGACGCACCAACACCACAACTGTCTGATGTACCGGTTGTGTGTGACTTTCCAGACGTGTTCCCAGAAGATTTACCAGGGTACCACCTGACAGAGAAATTGAATTTCAGATTGATCTAATACGGGTGCCCAACCTGTTGCCAAGGCACCATATCGGTTAGCTCCGACGGAGATGAAAGAGGTTGATGGAACAGTTGCAAGAGTTGCTTGATAAGGGGTTCATTAGACCGAGTATCTTCTTTGGGGTGCTCGGTCCTGTTTGTAAAGAAGAAGGATGGTAGTATGAGGATGTGCATTGACTACCGCGAGCTAAACAAGTTGACGGTTGAAGAACCGCTACCCCTTACCGAGGATAGATGATTTGTTCGATCAGCTTTAGGGTGCCAGTTGGTTTTCAAGAATAGATCTTCGGTCTGGCTATCATCAGTTGAAGGTGAAGGAACAAGATATCCCTAAAACAGCTTTCGCACGCGCTATGGTCATTATGAGTTTCTTGTCATGTCCTTTGGTTTGACCAACGCGCCAGCTGCTTTTATGGATCTGATGAACCGTGTGTGTCGGCCTATGTTGGATAAATTAGTGATTGTGTTTATTGATGATATCCTGATTTATTCGAAGAGCGAGACTGAACATGCCGGTCACATTCGAGAGGTTCTAGAGACGTTGAGAAGGGAGAAATTGTATGCTAAATTCTCCAAGTGCGCGTTTTGGTTGCGCGATGTTCAGTTTTTGGGTTATGTGGTGAGTCCTGACGGGATAATGGTGGACCCGGCGAAGGTGGAGGCGGTTATGCAATGGAGGTCACCAAAGACGCCATCCGAGATCTGTAGCTTCTTGGGCTTGGCGGGCTACTATAGAAGATTCATCCAAGACTTCTCTAAGATTGCTTCTCCACTAACTAAGTTGAACCGAAAGGATGTGAAATTTGTATGGGGTCAAGCTCAAGAGAAGGCGTTCGAAGAGCTGAAGGCAAGACTAACTCAAGCTCCAGTCCTGTCCCTACCCGATGGAAGCGAAGATCTGGTGGTTTATTCTGATGCTTCCTACTCAGGGTTGGGGTGCGTGTTAATGCAGAGAGGGAAGGAAATAGCCTATGCATCCCGACAATTGAAAGTCCATGAGGTTAATTATCCCACTCATGACTTGGAGCTAGCAGCCGTGGTCTTTGCACTAAAGATTTGGAGGCACTATCTCTACGGGACGAAGTGCACCATATTCACCGACCATAAGAGCTTGAAATACTTCTTCGAGCAAAAGGATCTGAACATGAGGCAGAGGAGATGGTTGGAACTTATAAAGGATTATGATTGCGAGATCCATTACCATCCAGGCAAAGCTAATGTGGTGGCGGATGCCCTTAGCCGAAAGGAAAGGCCCGAACCGATTTGGGTGAAAGCTTATCAATTAATCATGACCTCCGATGTGATGAAGCAAGTTAAGGAGTTTCAAGATGATGCATTGAAAGAAGATCATCTTAATTCGGAAAGAATGAGAGGTCTGGTTGGCGAATTGGGTGAAAACACACTCGGTGTTAGAAGTCGATTCGGTCGTGTGTGGATTCCTGGTTTTGGGGATCTACGGGTGAAGATAATGGATGAAGCTCACAAGACTCGATACTCCATTCATCCTGGTGCCACGAAAATGTACCATGATATGAAGAAAGATTATTGGTGGCCGGGTATGAAGCGCGACGTGGTGGAGTATGTGAGTAAGTGCCTTACTTGCTTACAGGTGAAGGCCGAACACCAAAAGCCGTATGGGAAGATCCAACCTTTGGATATACCGGAATGGAAGTGGGAGCACATCACCATGCACTTCATTACGAAGCTGCCACGTACTCCGAAAGGGTATGATGCCATATGGGTGATAGTTGATCGTCTGACGAAGAGCGCTCATTTTCTACCGATCCGCGAGACGTATTCATCTGAGAGGTTGGCTGATCTGTTCATCAAGGAAATTGTAGCTCATCATGGTGTGCCGGTGTCTATTGTGTCTGATCGTGACACTCGGTTTACATCTAAATTTTGGAAGAAATTCCACGACGCTATGGGGACGAGGTTACATATTAGCACGGCTTATCATCCCCAAACCGATGGTCAGTCAGAAAGAACCATTCAGACACTGGAAGACATGCTTCGGGCATGTGTGATCAATTTTGGTGGAAGTTGGGATGACCACATACCGTTAGCCGAATTCTCATACAACAACAGCTATCATGCCAGCATTGGTATGCCACCATATGAGATGCTATACGGTAGGAGATGGATAACACCCGTTTGTTGGGGTGATATTGGTCAGAAGGAATTGGGGAGCGTCGAGGTAATCGAGGCTACGACAGAGAAGCTTGAAAAGATTAAAGCCTTCATGAAGGTAGCCAAAGATAGACAGAAGTCGTATGCCGATAAGCGACGTAGGCCAATTAGGTTCCAGGTGGGTGACCGGGTTATGTTGAACGTCTCACCTTGGAAGGGTATTATCAGATTCAGAAAGCGGGGCAAGTTGAGCCCAAGATATATAGGCCCTTTCCGAATCATTGCTCGAGTAGGGGAGGTGGCCTATAGATTGGAGTTGCCAGATGAGTTAAGTGGGATTCACCCGACATTCCATGTATCTCATCTGAGAAAGTGTATAGCTAATGAAGACATGATTGTTCCACTGGAGGACATTGAAATAGATGAAAGGCTGAATTATGTGGAGCAACCAGTGGCAATCATCGATCATAAAGAAAAGAGGCTGCGAAATAAAGTGGTTCCTCTTGTGCGTGTACAAGGAAGCACAGGAAGGGATCCGAGTCAACGTGGGAGACTGAGGAAGAAATGAGACAGCATTATCCATGTTTGTTCGACGAATAACAGGTTTCGGGGACGAAACCTATTTAGGGGGGTGGACTTGTAACACCCGAATATTTATTATTTTGAAGCCGGTGAGGAAAGAAAAGAAAATAAAGTCCAAAAGTCGAGGGACCAAACTCGCCAACGAAAGAAAGTCGGGTGAGGGGAAGTATATAAGGAGAGGGCAGCCCTTACCTCTCCCCCACACTCACAAATCAGCCAAAGAAAGGGGAGATGAGAGAAAGAAGAGAAAAAAGAGCAAAAGTGTCGGTTTGGGTGGTTCAGGTCGCCAAAATCGTCGTGAAGCAAGCCAAATCGAAGCCCTAACGTTGTGCTCGTTTGTGTGAGTTCTAGAACCCCACTTTTACTTGTTTTCAAACGATTTTGGGGCTGGAAAGCAAAAAAAAACCCATTTTTGTATGTGTATGTGTTTGACCCATTTGGGTGTGATGTGTGTGATGCGTTTCGTGTATGTTTCCGGGCGTGTGTGTGTTTGTATGGTGTTATGGTATGCATTCCTAAGGTTTAGGATGGTTGATTTAGGCTTAAAATGGGTTTAGATGAGTTTGGAGTCCGAAAACCCTCGGCTGCAGTCGGGATGAACTGCATTCTTCATCAGTTAGGGCTAGGCGACCGACTGGAGGCCGAATGGAGGCCATACGGCCGATTAGGGTGCGATTGAAGGTCCATTCGCACGATTTAATGTCCATTCGTACGATTGAAGATCCATTCACACGATTGAATGTCCATTCGCACAATTGAAGGTCCATTCGCACGATTGAATGTCCATTCGCACGATTGAAGGTCCATTCGCACGATTGAAAGGCCAGTCGCATGGAGGTCATGCGACTGAAAGTCCAGTCGCATAAGTGCTCATCCGCATTAATCCCATTCGCATGAGGTCCATCCGCATTGTCCATTCACACGACTGGATGTTCATTCGCCTAAATGTTCATCCGCTTGAGTTCAATCGCATGATGTTCAGTCGCATGGAGGCCATGCGACTGAAGGGTGTCCATACGCCCGAATAGGGCTGTTGTACCCGAGGAAGGTGTAGATTGACTTCTGACTTTCGGGGGAAAGTGCAGATGTAAGTTTTGACGTAAAGGTTCCCATAAGAGTTTGTAAGATGACGCTTGAGGCCTTAGAAAGCATTTTGGGCATGATGATGATGATGATGTTGCATGTTATATATGTATGATGTTGCCCTGTATGATGTATGTGGATGCATGTTAATGTTCCTTAGTATGATGTATAATATCTTTCCCATAACTTTACGTGTTATGATAATGAATGAACGAAGTATTATGTAACGTAAAGTGAAAGATAAAGAAAGAGGAACACGATGATGAATGCATGCATTAATGAACGAATGAAACGTCTTGCACGCATCGGATAACGGGTCCTTCTTTGTGATTGACCCTTAATGTAGAACCTCTACCGCTCACCCCTAGTACTGTGGCATACGTTTAGCTGTTCATTTATTGACTTCGGCCCAGTAGCTAAGACTGATGGTTACTCCTAGTACCGTGGCATACGTTTAGCTGTTCATTTATTGACTTCGGCCCGGTAGCTACGACTAACCGGGGTGTAGCACATGGTATTGGTATGGATGATGTCCGATGCGCAAGTAAAGTCATAAGGAATGAATGAACGAATGAATGAATGAAGAAGATAATAATGATATTATCTATGTGTACGTACGATGTGTGATCATGTAAAAGTAACGAATGGTTTTATATGAAAGTAAAGTATGTTTTGTAATAAAACTAGAACTCACTCAGCAACGCTGACTTTTTATATGTTTTCCAGTTGGCAGGTAGTGTTTGCTGAGGATGGCACACCGTGAAGCTACTCAGCTCTTTGGGATGGCATTCTTTTGATTAATGTTTTTGCATTGTAATGCGAACAAGCTATTTTGTAATGAATGTTGTATAACTTGCAAAAGCATTTACATGGAAATGAAAGTTTGTTTTAGTTTTCCGCTGCGATTTATTAATACAAATGTAATTATACGTTTTATGTGCGATGAGAACCCAACTGTAAGCGTCCCGGGAACGGGGCCTTACATCCATCCAGGCTCAGATAAGATGTACCATGATTTGAAGGAATGTTATTGGTGGCCGAACATGAAAGCTGAGATTGCCACCTATGTAAGCAAATGTTTATCTTGCTCCAAAGTTAAGGTGGAATATCAGAGACCATCCGGTTTACTTCAGCAACCCGAACTTCCAGTGTGGAAATAGGAGCAGATGTCGATGGACTTTGTCACAAAGTTACCCAGGACTCCCAGCGGATGCGATACCATTTGGGTTATAGTAGATCGCTTAACAAAATCCACTCACTTTCTAGCAATCGAGAGACTGATCGACTAGATAAGTTGACACGGATTTACCTAAGAGAAATAGTCTCCTGGCATGGTGTACCGGTATCTATCATATCTGATCGTGACGCTCGGTTCACTTCTCATTTCTGGCAATATTTACAGCGTCATTGGGAACGCGGTTGGACATGAGCACTGCGTATCATCCGCAAACCGATGGTCAGAGTGAGCGTACAATCTAGACACTAGAAGATATGTTACATACTTGTGTGATTGATTTTAACAGCAACTGGGAAACTCATTTACCGTTGGTTGAGTTCTCCTACGATAATAGTTATCACACATCAATAAAAGCCGAACCCTTTGAGGCACTATATGGGCGTAAGTGCCGATCACCTATTTGTTGGGCAGAAGTCGGAGAAAGCCAACTTACAGGTCCTGAGCTTGTGCACGAGATGACTGAGAAGATTGTGCAAATACGTAACCATTTAGCAGCAGCACGTGACCGACAGACGAGTTATGCTGATAAATGTCGTAAACCATTGGAATTTCAGATTGGTGACAAAGTACTCTTAAAAGTCTCACCCTGGAAAGGAGTGATACGTTTTGGAAAGTGTGGTAAACTAAACCCTAGGTGCGTTGGACCATTTGAGATTGTCAAACGGGTTGGTCCTGTAGCCTATCAATTGAATTTACCAGAAGAACTCAGTGGAATACACAACGTGTTTCACGTGTCTAATCTGAGGAAGTGTTTATCTGATGACTCACTTTTCGTGCCATTAGAGGAACTGTAGATCGATGAACAGCTTCGTTACATTGAAGAACCAGTTGAGATTATGGATCGAGAAGTCAAAACCCTAAAGCGTAGCAAGATTCCCATTGTACGCGTTAGGTGGAATGCAAAACGTGGACCAGAATTTACTTAGGAATGCGAGGATCAAATGAAGAAATACCCGGAACTGTTCAAAGATCAGGCTTCAACCTCTCAAGGTATCCATTTTTAAGATATCTTTCTTTAAATTTCGAGGCGAAATTCCCTTCAACAAGGGGATGATGTCACAACTCTCGCGAAACCGTACGTTCTTTATTTTGGGTTTATTTTAGAAATCTCAGAAACCCTATAATGAGCGAGCTTGGCGTTCAATTAGAGCACGATGTCCTAATTTTCAGGACGAAAATTTCTTCAACAAGGGGATGATGTGACACCCCGTATTTCTAGGTTAACACCATTTATCCATTCTTTGTTACTTCAACATTCTTTTGTGATTTAATTAATTAAGAAATCTTTTTATGTGATTTAATTAATTAAAGTAAATTTAAAGTTAAAAAAAACATTTAATCAAAGTTGGGGGATTTGATTGTAACTTCTCCAAATTCAAAACCATCTTTAACACCACTTTAAAGCTTGTAACCGACTCCCCACATCATCATCCCCACTTCCGTAACCCTAATACCCAAGAACCATCGACAGTTACATCATTCTTCTCGACAACCTTCTATCGTGACGTTTGTACTCAAGGAAACCTCTGATCGGTCCTTGGTAGCGTGTAATCCGAGTCGCAGTCGCAGGTTGTCGTCGTCACAGCTCTCGATCGTGGAAGGATTACCCCGTCCGACTCCCCTTCGTGACGCCATAGTCCTGACGAATCTTGTCTCATCGATCACAACTATTGTTTATTAATAAGGTACGTTCAGTAACCTTAGCTTGTGCGATTGGTGACGGGTTCGATTACGGTTTCATTTAATTCTGGTTTTAAGAAACTTTATTTAATTTAGAAATTATATTTTGTAAATGTTGCATCGTTTGGTGTAACTAATGGCTAAGATCCTGGTATGTCACGCGCCTAACGGTATTACCCCATTTGTGGAAATTGAGGGTGTGACAACTGGAGTCAGCTTCATGCATAATGTTCGAGGTCTATGAAAGACCTCAGGCCCAGTAACCAACTCCATGCACAATATTCGGGGTATAGCATATGGCATTGATCCGGAATGAAAGAGAAAATATAGTGATGAGTGTACTTGCCCTAGGTACTAACTCAGCTTTGTGCATAATGTTTGAGGTCTATGAAAGACTTCAAGCCTAGTAACCAGCTTCGTGCACAATGTTCGGGGTAATCTACATGTCATCGGAAGTAATGAACGTACGGAAGTTAAGTAAGAAAGTTTATGAATGAAAATGAATGAAAGTGAATGATAATGATGTACGATGAATGAACGAAAGTTAACAAACGAATAATGAAGATAATAATCATATTATCTATGAGTACGTATGATACATGATCACATAAGAATGTAAAGAATGGTTTTGAAAGAAATTAAAGTATATTTTGTTTTAAAAATAGAACTCACTCAATAACGCTGACTTTTATGTGTTCCAGTTGGCAAGTGATTGTTGCGGATGGCACGGGACGGCTACTTGGCTCGTTTTGGATGTCATTCTTTTGTATAATTTATTTGTGTTATAATGCGAACAAACAATATTTTGTAATGAATGTTGTATTATTTTGAAAAAGCATTTATAATGAAATGAAATGTTTGTTTTAGTGTTTCTGCTATAATGTTTTACTAAAGTTAATGTAAATGTATGTTTTATGTGCAATGACTAACCAGTTGTGAGCAACCCAGGAACGAGGCCTTACAAGTTGGTAACAGAGCCAAAGTTTAAGTGAAACGGGTAAATTTTCTAAAGAAACCTAAACTTAAACTGAAAATGGGACGGAAAGGGAAGGGATACTAGTCTGAGTAGTTGTGTGCCATCAGGTATTTTCTTTAATGTTAACCAGCATTATGTACGCATGTTATGTGGTTTATATGTTGTTAGTAGATTTAGATATTGATGTTGTCAGGATAGGAAATGCTTGGGTTGAAGAGTAAAGTAAGTGGCTAATCACAACTAGTCACTATAATTAGGGACTTACTATACTTAACATAAACTAAGCTATTCCATTGAATGACTGTGTTAGTATTTGAATCTTCTAGTGTGTTAGAGGATGGCCGGTGGTAGATCGTCAAAGGCTTCACATGGTGGAGGTCATGGTGGACGTGGTGCTAAACCACAGGTCACAAGAG
This sequence comes from Flaveria trinervia, assembly GCA_025506515.1. Classification (NCBI taxonomy): domain Eukaryota; kingdom Viridiplantae; phylum Streptophyta; class Magnoliopsida; order Asterales; family Asteraceae; genus Flaveria; species Flaveria trinervia. Next base: position 50,296,942 of record CM046452.1, on the reverse strand, counting down.
GAAGGCCTAGAGCCAAAGAGGTGGTTCATGAAGAACCCGAGACTCCTCGTCCGGAGGCTGGGGAGGAGAGTGCTAACTTAAGATCCTCAGGGAAGGAGGGTGTGGTTGAGAAAGTGCATCAGGTCATGCAGACGATCCTACCATCTGTGGTGACCAAAGTGATAAAAAGTTATACGGGAAGGAGAATGGAGAGAGAGGAACAAGTCCTCGGGCGGACGGGAGCGACCGGAGACTGAGACGGTTCTCTTCAATGATGAGGAGGAAGAAGAAGAGCCTGTGCAGGAGGTGGCACGAGGCTTCAACTACGAGGCATTTCAAAGGTGAAAGCCCCCTACCTTTGATGGTAATGGCACAACGGTTTCTGCTCACCGATGGGTGAGAGAGATGGAGGTGTACTTGATATCAGCGAGAGCCAAGAGGACCAGAAGGTGAAGTTTGTTGTCCACTCATTTACGGACTCGACTCTTTGTTGGTGGGACAATATTGTACAAGTCGAGGGCAGTCGAGAAATCAGAAGAATGAGGTGGTCTGAGCTAAAGAAGCTGGTGATTGAGGAGCTTTGTCCTTATAGAGATATGGATAAGGTTGAAGGAGAGTTCCTGCAGCTGGAGGCGGGAACAATGACACATCAGCAATACACCGCCAAGTTCAATGAGAGGCACGGTTGGTGTCGAATCAAGTGGTGCCTCTGTCACGAAAGATTAAGCGATACATCCAAGGGCTGTCGGCGGATATCCGTAGGTACATGATCGCTGCCAGGCTAAGCAAGTTTAGGTTGGCGGTTGACTTGGCGGGGAGGTTGTATGATGAACGGGCTGTGGTAGTGGCTGAAGTAAGCAAGAAGAATGGTGGTGACCAAAATTAGAATAGGAAGCGGGTTGGGCGTGGTAAGGCCACTCCAAGCAACAAAGGTGCACGGGTAGATGACTGACATGTCGTCACATCTGGTGCGGGGATAAAGAGGTGTGGTAAATATGGGAAGGAGCACAATGGAGAGTGTAGGAGGGGACTAAACGTGTGCTTCAAATGTGGGAAGCCTGGCCATATGGAAAGGGAATGCAAGGCAGGGAGGTGTTTTAACTGTGGCGGTGAGGGCCACATGAGCAAGGAATGTAAGAAGTCGAGGGTTGAAGGTTCGGGAGTGAAGAAGGCTAGAGGAGAAAGGCAGAGGGCGAGCACCAGAGCATTCATGATGACGCAGGAGGAGGCTAGGACGGACCCTGATATTCTGTCAGGTACGTTTCTAGTAAACCAAACCCTAGCTTCTATGTTATTTGATTTTGGTGCTAGTAAAAGTTTTATTTCTACTACTTTTTGTGCTAAATTTCCTTTTAGTAGTAGGAGCATAGATGCGCCCTTTGATGTAGAAACTGCGATAGGTAAGTGTACTAGGATATCTGAGATAATAGGGGGTTGTGACGTAGAATTAGAAGTCACAAGTTTCTGTTAGACCATTCATGATGACCTTAGGTGGGTTTGATGTAGTCCTAGGAATGGATTGGTTGGCGGACTACAAGGCGAACATCGTGTATCGCAAAAAGATGATCCGGTTGACAGCGCCTGATGGGAGTTCAGTGATGGTTTACGGTGAGCGGGTCATTACGATTCCGAAAGTGATTTCGATGGCGGTGGCGGGAAAGTGCATTAGCCGTGGATGTAGTGCCTACTTGGCCTACGTAAAGGATGTGGATACACCAACACCACAATGTCTGGTGTACCAGTGGTGTGTGACTTTCCAGATATGTTTCCTAAAGACTTACCGGGAGTGCCACTGGACCACGAGATCGAGTTCCATATCGACTTGATACGGGTGCCCAACCTGTTGTTAAAGCACCGTATCGGTTGGCTCCGACCGAGATAAAGGAACTGATGGAACAATTGAAAGTGCTGCTTGATATGGGGTTCATTAGACCGATTATCTCTCCTTGGGGTGTTCCGGTCTTATTTGTGAAGAAAAAAGACGGTAGCATGAGGATGTGTATAGACTACCGTGAGTTGAATAAACTTACAGTGAAGAATCGGTACCCCTTACCGAGAATTGATGATCTATTTGATCAGCTCCAAGGTGCCAATTGGTTCTCGAGGATAGACCTTCGATCTGGTTACCATCAGTTAGAGGTGAAGGAGCAGGATATTCCTAAAATAGCTTTGTGCACGTGATATGGACACTAGAAGTTTCTCGTTATGTCTTTTGGTTTGACCAATGCGCCAGCTGCTTTAATGGACTTGAGTGTGTCAGCCGTTGTTGGATAAGTCAGTGATTGTGTTTATCGATGATATCTTGATTTATTCAAAGAGTGAGGAGGAGCATGCCGGTCACATTCGAGATGTGTTGGAGACGTTGAGAAGGGAGAAGTTGTATGCCAAGTTCTCAAAGTGTGCGTTCTAGTTGCGTGAAGTTCAGTTCTTGGTTCATGTAGTGAATCACGAGGGGATTATGGTGGACCCGGCAAAGGTGGAGGCGGTAATGCAATGGAAGTCTCCAAAGACGCCATCTGAGATTCATAGTTTCTTGGGTTTGTCGAGCCATACAGAAGATTCATTCAAGACTTCTCTAAGTTCGCTTCACCACTAACCAAGTTGACCTATAAGGACGTGAAGTTTGTATGGGGTCAAGATCAAGAGAAGGAGTTTGTGGAGTTAAAGGCAAGGTTAACTCAAGCTCCGGTCTTGTCACTACCCGAAGGAAGTGAGGACTTGGTGGTTTATTCAGATGCTTCCTACTCGGGCTTGGGATGTGTGTTGATGCAGAGAGGAAAGGTTGCTTATGCATCCTGACAATTGAAAGTCCATGAGGTCAATTATCCCACTCATGACTTGGAGCTAGCAGCCATGGTCTTTCCATTAAAGATTTGGAGGCACTACTTATACGGGACAAAGTGCACCATATTCACTAACCACAAGAGCTTGAAGTACTTCTTCGAGTAGAAATACTTAAACATGAGGCAGAGGAGATGGTTGGAGCTCATAAAATATTATGACTGCGAGATCCATTACCATCGGGCAAAGCCAACGTGGTCGTTAATGCCCTTAGCTGAAAGGAAAGACCCGAGCCAATTCGGGTGAAGGCTTACCAGTTGGTCATAACCTCTAATGTGATGAAATATGTCAAGGAGTTTCAAGATGAGGCAATGAAGGAAGATCATCTTAACTCTGAAAGAATGAGTGGTCTGGTCACAGAGTTGGGTGAAAACACACTTGGTGTTAGAACCCGATTCGGATGAATGTGGATTCCTCGGTTTGGGGATCTACGCATGAAGATTATGGATGAAGCTCATAAAACTCGATACTCTGTTCATCCCAGTGCTACAAAAATGTATCAAGATATGAAGAAATATATTGGTGGCCAGGTATGAAGCACGATGTAGCGGTGTATGTGAGTAATGCCTTACTTGTTTACAAGTGAAGGCCGAGCACCAGAAGCCGTAGGGAAAGATCCAACCTTTGGATATACCAGAGTGGAAGTGGGAGCATATCACCATGGACTTTATTACAAAGCTACCGCGTACTACATGAGGGTATGATGTGTAGATACATGATATTCCTCGTTTGTATGCTTAAATGTAAAAGTGTTTCATGTCTTACATATGTGTAATGTGATGATGAAATGAATATGATATATGCCTTGATGTTTATTTATCTTTGATTATTTCATATTATTATTGTATTAAGTATAAGTCATATGTATGAATTTCATATATAGGTTTGAGATTGTTGTACATAATTCAGAGTCAATAATGATTGAGAAATGTGTTCAACTTAGTCGGGTGATTATTCATGCTAAAGGACCATACTTATGGACCATACGCATGAATGAATCATACTAATGAACCAGTCGCACGACTAAACCAGGAGACTGGATCAGTCATATGATTGACGCATAAGATTGACTCAGTCGCACAACTGAACCTTCAGTCGTGAGTATGACTCAATCGTATGAGTCAGTCGCACAACTGAACCATGCCAATGGTTCAGTCGTACGAATGGCAGCTGCAAACGTATAAATACCACTAAATTCATGGAAAAACATAACACTTGGAGAGAGACTTCGAATATACATAAACCCCCTAGCCGTCCAAAGCGTCCAGAACACCCAATCCAACTTCATAGTTTGTTATTGATCGATTTAAACTCATTCTTAACGTTTGTTTCATCGTTAGATCGATCGGGTTATCATTCTCACTGATTTGATCACCAATCAAATAGGATTCCGCACTATTTGATCTGGTCTCACGTAGAATCCATTAGTACTCCGTACAAAAACGGTCCTAACAAGTGGTATAAGAGCTTAGGCTCGTGATTTTGCGTGGATTCAATTAGTTTCGGTGTTAAAATCAACGTTTTCATTCAAAAGAGTCACCTTTTAGCTTCAAAAAGTGTTTTTGACGTTTGCATGTGTTAAAGTTTTCATTTTCCATCCAACGGCATATTAGGGTTTTTAGAAAATTCGTATTTTGTGTCAAAGTGTTCAAAATATTCGATTTTTCAAACACAGAAGCCTTCAGTCGCATGATTGGTCCATTCGTACGACTGAATCCATCGTTGGCTCTCATTCGTACGATTGAACTCAATCATATCCCCATTCGCATGATTAAGCAACTCCAATCGGTTGATTCCAATCACCCTACTCATTCGCACGACTGAATCAAATCACACGATTGAATTCATTTGTATCCTTCATTCGCACGAGTGAATCATCCGTATAGCTCATTCGCATGAGTGAATATGTCCTATTCTAAGTTTATCAAGTTTAAAGCAATGGAAGACCAGTTTGCTGCATTCACTATTAGAAAGGACTCATGGGTCCAGAATCTTCTACTTCTGGAAAATGAGATTGGAAACCACAACAAACCGCCAAAGCTATTAACTTTGGATGATTACCAACAGTGGAAATTGCGGTTTGAAATCTATTTGAATGGAGTTGACCAAACCTTTGGACATCCATTGAGACTGGTTACATGGTACCAGTCAGTGCTAATGGAGTTAAACTGACTTAAGGTGGAATGAGTGAATCCAAAAGACTTTGGATAATGCTGAAAAGAAAGCATATGCCTTGTTAACCCAGTCTATACCGAAGGATGTATTTCATCAGTTCTCTAAGAACAAGCAGTCTAAGAAGTTATGGGAGGCCCTGGAAAAAAGATATGAAGGGAAAGCAACTCTGAAAGCATTGAAGGCTAAAGCTCTTAAGAAGGAATTAGGCAATTTTTATTCGATTGGGAATGAGAGCTTGGATGATATCATTGATCGATTTTATCATCTGAAGAGTGAGTTGCACACTCATGGCGTGACAACATCAATGGACGATAAAGTCTCTAGCTTTGTTGATGGTTTGCCAGACAAATGGGATTCATTGTGTCTAATCTGAGACAATACGACACTCTTGCTACTTTAGACATAAATGATTTCATTTTGAAGTTAAGGGAGGAAGAACTACGTATGAAATACAAGTCAAAGAAAGGATCCTATGTTCAGAATCCTACACTTTACAATTCAGTTCCAACTCCGGCTTCTTTAGGCGTACCGCTACAAATGGGGTTTGTGTCTAGCTCTTCTGCTCCTTCCTAAAGCCATGCTTCAGAAACTGTATGTCAGAGTCATTTGGAACCCAATACATAGTTCCTGAGGCAAATACTACAAAGTTGAAGATTGAGAATCTTGGAAATGTCATAGTGGAAGTTGCTAAAGAGCACATGGACCTTCTAGCGGCTATTCTACAATCTTATGATGTTTTAGTTGCTGGTAAGATTGGAAATTGTCATCTTGCTGATGAGGACTACGAGCAAGTTGATAAAACTGAGCTAGAAAGAATGGATATAGTGTGGGCCTTGGCTAGTGCTGTCAGAAGAGCCAAGAAGTTTGTTAAAAGGACGGGGCAAAATCTAGTTGCCACTAAAGATATGACTTTTGGATTTGACAAAACCAAAGTCACGTGCTTCAACTGTGGTGAAAAGGGGCACTTTAAACGTAAGTGTGTAAAGCCAAAGAAAACTGGAAATGGAAATCCGTTTCCTATATTCAACCATCAAGACAAGGATAAGATTGGAACTTTATCTTCAAGTAAAGAGAAAAAGGCTTTGGTTTCTCAAGGTGTTGTAGGACAAGACTGGTCCTTCCGATTCGTTTCTCCGAGTGAATCAAATATTGCTTTTGTTGAAACAATGGATGCTGAATCTGCAAGCGAAGGAGACATCATTGCTGAGCATTGACTTTCAGATATCGAAGAAGCTATGGATGTTATTGATCATTTGGTTGAAGAAGAACTCAATGCTACAAATTCAGACTCTCCGGTCATGGAAGACTCTGACACAGCTTTGATGGCTGATTAGTCTAGTTCTACACAGGTATGTTCGGCAGGCGAATTATTTGAAAAACATGCATGTACTGAATGTGATAAATTTAGAGAAAGCATTGATTTAAATTTTTCTAGGTTGTTTGAACATAATGATAATCTAGTAAATGATTTACAACATTGCACTAAAGCAAATCGTGTTTTAAAACAAAATGAGTGCAGCTTCAAAGAAAAGATAGAATTGTTGGGGAAACAACTAAGGGAAAGCGAGGTTCTTGCCCTAAATCAATCAAATGACATAAAGTTCTATTTAAATTCTTTGGAGGAAACTAAAAGGAAAAAGCAGTTTTGCAAGTCGAAGTTGAATCATTAAAACAAAAACTGTACAGTCTGGCAAGTTCTTCTCACATAGTTCAGAACTTAGTGAAACGGAATACCAGGAAAGGTCTGGGTTATAAGGTAGTACCGCCACCACATGCAATCGTATTGAACACTAAATGTAGACCAATCAATAATAACCCAGTAAAGGATCATGTGGTGTCTACTCCTCTGGTTACTGATCCCGATTCTACGGGTATACCTGTGAAGTCTGTCACTAAACAGAAGGATTCTACTTTGTAATCAAAAGAGATTATGCCTGTTGAGAATTGGATGACAAAATTGAAAAGGTTAATTTAGGGTCAGGTTCACAAACGTCTATTTTCAGAACCCAAAATGACTAATCAATTAACCATAAATGTGTTAATCATCAAAGTCCAAATAAAATGAAAGTGAAAGATGTTCAAAATGTTAAAACAGTTAATTTTATTAAAGAAGGTGAAACATCTAAAAGAGAAATGAAACAACCCAACCGAAGACATCTCAAACCTCTACCAAACTCAACCCCACATCAAAATTTTCCTCAATCTGTAGAAGGGAGATCATGCTACAATTGTAGAAAACGAGGACATATCTCTCCTAATTGTCCTTAGTATCAGACACCCAAAATGAAAATTGAACTTTTTGATGAAAAACTAAGATTTTCTAAAATTAGATATAATACTCCACCTAAGAGTATTAGTGAACCTAAAGTTCAAACCATAAGCCAGTCGTTTGAATACCACAAACAGACCTTACACAAAACTGGTTTATGGAAGATAAAATCAAGTAACATGTCTGATAATGAGAACAATAAGAAGAAGGATGTGCCCTCATCCTCTGAAGGATAGTGGGTTGAGTTCATGATGTGTGATACCTCTGGGACACCCAACCCAGTTAAGGCTTGGGTCCCAAACCTGAACTAATCAATTCTTTGAATGTGTAGGGTGTCCACTACAGCGCTATCACTAATACCTGGATTATTGATAGTGGGGCGTCCAGGCACATGACAGGGAATTCGTCTCTCTTTTTCAATGTCAAACAAACTAAAGGGGGACACGTATCATTCGCTGGGAATAAAGGAGGTCACATCACCGCGCAAGCCGAAGTGGGAAACGAGAAAGTGAAGTTTGACAAGGTCAACTACGTTCTGTAACTACAAAACAACTTGTTTTCTGTCTCCTAAATCTGTGATAAGGGATACAAGGTTGTGTTTGACAACAAGAAGTGCTATATGTTGAAGAAGGACTATGTTGCTGAGGAGGATAAAGTTCGAATGTCATCTTCAAGATATAACGATCTGTATGTCTTGGATCAATCAAAAACCTCCTTGTCAAAGGCTTCTTGTCAGAGGCAACAGAAAGGGATTTAGTCTCCTGGCATAGGAGAATGGGACACATTAATCCTAGGAAGATGAATCATCTGGTTGAGATGATTTAGTGAATGGAGTTACCGTCAAGAAATTCCAGCTCCCAGATTTTTGCATAGCATGTAAGAAAGGTAAATAGACCAAGAAGTCTCACAAGGCAAAGAAAGTTAATTCTATCGATATTCCTCTCGAGCTTCTACACATGGATCTGTTTGGCCCAGTCAGCACAAAGAGCATTGCTAGAGATCTGTACTACTTTGTAGTAACTGATGATTACTCAAGATTCTCTTCGGTGATATTTCTGAAATCCAAATCAGAGACATTTGATTCATTCAATCATCTAGTAACTACTTTGGAATCACTCTACAAACTGAAAGTAAGAAAGATTCGATCAGACAACGAAACAGAGTTCAAGAATCAGTGGATGGAGGCATTCTGTCGAGAGAAAGGAATTGTTCATCAATTTACTTCTGCCTACACGCCACAGATGAATAGGGTTGCTGAAAGAAAGAATCAGAGCTTGATAGAGACAGCAAGAACAATGATAGCCGACTCTAAACGGCCTATTCAGTTTTGGAAAGAGGTAGTGGCAAATGCATGCTATCTCAATCGATTCTTAGTGGTCAAACATCATGGGAAAACATGTTATGAATTTCTCCCGCGACATAAACCAAACTTGGAATATCTCGAACAATTTGGAGCACCGTGCATGCTGTTAAAGAAGACTCAGACTGGGAAGATTTGTGAGAAGGCCAAAGAAGGTATCTTTCTCGAATACAGTATACTAGACAAGAGAGTTTATAACAACTCAATGGGTCAGGTAGAAGTGTGGTGCAATGTTGATGTCCAAAGATACACCACCCCCTGCTGGAAAAGGACCTTCCTTCTTCTTTGACTATGATGGATTTTTTAAGTCCTTCAATCTACCTCCTTCTCATCCTGATGATGAGTTATCTGCTACAATGATGTACGATGTTTTGAACACTCCTCCACCAGACTCGACATCATTGGCTCCATTAGATGATACTTCTAGCCCTTTAGGGGAGAGGTTGAGGTAAGTGACTCTTCCTCTGATGATGAAGCAGTTGAGACTGCAAATGTGGACTAGGATGTACAGGTTCCACTAATAAAAGTACACAAGCATCTGATCTTGATGTCACTAACACTTTTGAACCTCATACTCCAATAGCCACAAAAACTGAACCAGGGATTCAAAATCTGGATAATAAGGTAGTTGTTCGCACCACTTCTAGAACTCGAGTTAATGTGCATCATCCCCTGGACAATATCATTGGCGATATTCTATCGGGAGTTCAGACACGAAATCAATTATACTCAGTTGATTAGCCGCAGTCATGGAAAAAGGATATCTACACGATGGTGCTTATCGATGTTTTGTGTCTCAATTTGAGCGAAAATATGTAAGTGAAGCCTTATGACAAGGCATGGTTAGTGCTATGCAAGAAGAACTCCTTCAGTTCAAGAAGTTAGGAGTATGGACTCTTGTGGACAGACTAAAAGGTGCTAAGGTGATTGGCACTAAATTGGTTCTAAGTGTAAGAAAGATGACCAAGGGGTCATAATCAAGAAAAAGGCTTGGCTTGTCATTCAAGGATTTAGACAAGTCGAAGGCATTGACTACAATGAAGTGTTTGCACCTGTGGCAAGGATGGAAGCAATTCGTATCTTCTTAGCCTATGCATCCAGCATGAAGATCAAAGTTTATCAATTGGATGTGAAAGTGCATTCATTCATGGTGAAATCCTAGAAATAGTTTACGTTAGTCAACGCGAAGGATTTTAGGATCCTTATCATCGGGATAGAGTTTATAAACTGGACAAGGCTCTTTACGGGCTTCATCAAACTCCTCGAGCCTGGTATGAGAAACTCTTTACTCATTTGGTGAAACATGGTTTTCGCAAAGGGGTTATTGACTACACGTTGTTCATCAAAGAGAAAGATGGTGATTTACTATTGGTACAGATAAACGTGGATGACATAATCTTCGGTTCCAAAAATGAAGAATTGTGTAAAGAATTTGAATTTGTGTTGAAAGCAGAATTAGAGATAAGTGCTATGGGAGAGACGAAGTTCTTTCTTGGGTTACAGATGGATCAGACACCAAAAAGAATCTTCCTGCATCAGTCCAAATATGTAGGAGATATCCTCAGTCGGTTCGACATGGAGAATGCAACGGCTGTTGGAACTCCACTTGCCACGAACCACGATATGCACCCGACGAAAATGGTGATCTGGTAGATGCCACTATGTATAGAGAAATGATCGTATCTCTAATGTACCTCACAACCTCTCATCCTGATATATGTATGCCACGTGTCTCTATTCTAGATACTAAGCTAAACCAAAAGTGAATCATCTGATTGGGGTAAAAAGAATTTTTTGTTATCTGAAGGGTACTCCAACACTCGGGTTGTGGTTTCCTCATGATGATGACTTTGAGCTTACAGCGTATAGTGACTCGGACTATGGTGGTTGCAAGATGAATTACAAGTCAACATCAGCGGGATGTTAATTCTTTGGAAGACGCTTAGTCACCTGGCAGTGTAAGAAGCAAACATCGGTTGCTCTATCAACATGTGAAGCTGAATATGTTGCTGTTGTAAGCTGCTGCTCCCAAATCATTTGGATTCAACAGCAAATGCGAGACTACGGTTTGCAATTTTCTAACACCCCTATCTTTGTTGATAACTCTGATGCAATCGCTGCCACTAAAAATCCGGTACAACACCCAAAAACTAAACACATCAGTATTAAATATCACTTTATACGTGACTGTTTTGAAAAGAAATTAATCGATGTTGTAAAATTAATACGGATTTTCAATCCCCCGGCCTCTACACAAAAGCGTTTGACGTATCTTTTTAGAGGTTAATGGCGTGAAAAATAAAAGTGATGTGATTCAAGAAGAATAGAGTTCTTAGTCCGACAAGTTTTTTCTTATTATTATTTATTATTTATTTTATTTTCCTGTCATTTAAAATCCAAAAACACAAAAAGATTTTCGGTTTTATAATTTTAGGGGGAGAATAGTTGATTATTCAGTTTATAAATTACTTTAAAAAACATGGGGGGAGGGCAGATAAGCTGAAAGCAAAGAAATCATATCTGTGATTTTGAGTCAAAATTTATGAAAAATGATAGTACACAGGGAACAAATTGTTTGGGACATCAAAAGGATTTAAATGTTCAAAATGCTATATTCAAATTACAAGTCTGAGAAGTCTAAGAAAAATTAAGGAAAAATGATAGTACACTAGTATGCTACTGAGGTAACACAGAGAAAGTAGACCTAGGGGTTGCTAGTTCATTATATGATGTGTCGGTAGATTCAACACAATAAACGAGTAGACTTCATTGGTGAATCAAATTCAAACTAATATGTTCAACTTACTGTGGTCCCTCATATTATCCCTGGTTAACACAATCAACGCATTTCCAATAAGGGGTGACGAGCAAGATAAACTCCACAAATGTGTGCAGATGACCATAAAAATGAGCAAGGCACATGAAAAAATGTTAAGCGCAATCAAGCTAATGACAAATGGTGTTGGTGTGTTATGTGCAAAAGAAAAAGTGCTCTAACAAGGAGATAGGTTGTGTGCCTCTCTACTGTACAATGGCACTGACCTAAGGTTTGACATCTCTTTGAAAGCTCTTAGAATAGTTTCTTCTTGTCAAATACTCGTAGACCAATAAAAAATCTACTGTGGAATGTTGATACCATATAAATATGGAATCCACAAATTCTTGTTGAAATAATAAAACCTAAATCATCACCAATGTGAGTCAAAATCTGTGTATGGATTTAAGTGGACAATATACTGACATTCATCGTGGCTGCAACTCTCGACAGACAAAATCATTGTGTATATCTTATAGGTCTAGTATGATTTCCTAAAAGTGCTATTGACTCTTAGACAAATGAGAAAGTAGTATCAAAGTACTTATAAAAGGGTCCCAAATGATTATGATATACTTGTATGATTCCATATGAATCTTTCCAGAAATGATCGAATTAATTATGAAGTTGCTCTGCTCAGGAGGAAAAATCGGTTAAATAATTTCTAAAAGGTTTCAATCCATCTCAATCCAAAAACACAAAATTATGTCTTGGTTGGCTTTAACTGAAGTTGTTTTCTGTTTTTTTTCGTTATCTTCTTTGCGTCAATGTCGGACTATATAACTAGATGACCTTTGTAAATCAAAATTAAAAAAAAGAGTCATGTCTGAGGTGACCAATCGGTTCTAAATTAAAAGGATCACGTCTGAGGTGATCAAATGATTTTCAATTAAAAGGGTCTTTTCTGAGAAGAACATTGGTCATAATGTTATATATCATAATGTTAGATTCTGAGTGTATGGAAATGTATGAGGTCAAACTCATGAGCATGAGCCAATCGCATGATTGAAGCCTAAGTATGAGCCAATCGCACGATTGAATCCTAAGTATGAGCCAATCGCACGATTAAACCATAAGTATGAGCCAGTCACACGACTGGACCATGAGTATGGGGCAACCATGCGATTGGATCATAAGAATGAACCAATCATATGACTAGTTGAAAGAGTATGATCCAGTCGCATGACTGAACCCAGTCACATGATTGAAGCATGTGTATGGGTCCAATCGCACGACTAAAACTTAAAACAGTATAAATAAGGGGGTTAGTCAGTCATATACCTACCACTCTTCAAAAACTCTCTGAAACCGCCCATACACACACACTCTGCCAAAATTGTCAATCATTATGATTACTCTCTGTTTGTGATTCTAACTGTCATTCCATTCATCTATAGGTATTTGGCAACAGAAATAGGTTCAAATGAATGTGTTAATTGAACCCTTAAGGACTGTTTTTGTTAAAATCAAGAACCGAGACTAACTTTTAAGAATAGACCACTTAAATACACTAATGTTGAGTTAAATGAAACTAAGTGCTATTTCAAGTCTCTACGGTCCAAATGAATCTAAACACGAAGTGTAATGTCATGTTTTGACAAAGATTCAAATCTATGGTGTTCAACAGTGAAAGATGCGAATGGACATGTTGATGAACTCCAGTCGCACGATTGAGCCAAGCGCATGATTCATTCACACAAATGAATCATGTGTATGGGTCCAGTCGCAAAAATGATTCAACCGCATGGCATAGCAAACGACTAAGCTTAGTCGCAGGCTCAATCGTACGACTGAAATCAATCGTACGACTGAACTCAGTCATATGGTTCAATCACACAATTGAACCAGTTGATCAAAATCAGCCAAATTTCAATTGTAATATCATACAAACAATCTAATGTATATGTTTCTTTTGTTGTAGCAATATGGCTAGTAGATGGACTATGAGCACCAAGCACAACATCTGTGCTTATCTTGATGCTACATCCCGGAACGCTTCTGAGTTCACCGGGATTATTGCCTTTTTGCGCAAATCAAGGATCTTCAAGGACATCTCTGTCCCATGCACACCTTACAGATCCATACAGCAGGCTTCCTGGAAAGCGCTATGGTTGACAGGTCCGTCGAGCCCCATTGTATTCGGAGCTCCATCTTAAAACAAGAGATTGAGATTATTGAAGATGATCTGAGGCGAGTCTTAGATCTGGGTGAGGACGGAACCTACCCAACCAAGCTGCATCCCCTAACAGGTCGGGGATGTTTTCTAAGGATTAAGTATGCCGGTGACATCAATGCTAGCGTGCTGAACAAGAGCAACATGTGCCCGCAGTTCAAGTATTGGCACATGTGATCCTAAAGTGTATAGCCTCCAGGCGTGGAGGATTTGACAAGATGTCCGACCAGATCCAGAATGCATACGTTGCACAGGTACTGAACCACCCATTCAATTTCTCTAACATGCTCTTCTCCTACCTGATCGAGAACATTAAGGCCAAAGGCAAGAAAGGCTTCTGCATGTATCCATGTTTCTTGCAGATGATTATAGATGAGAAGCTTCATATGCTGCCTAAGGAGAAAGATGATGCAGTGATGCTTGAGGTGATGGATGATAAAACCTTGGAAGGATGAATGTATACCGGGGGAAGCAGGTGAAGCCCTCGGTTAGGAGACTTTTTGGGCATCTGGCCAATAGGACTATGTGGTGCCTTCTCGTAAGAAGTGGTGTCACGATGACAGTTATTCAGATGTGGAGCCCATTATGGTTCCTGCTGATGAAGACGATGACGATGATGACGACAATGATGATGGTCAAGGTGGGGGAGATGCTGGCCCAGTCATTCACGGGCCACCGACACGTTTACCATATCTTCACCACCTCGACACAGTACTTCTTCTGCTCGAGGTGGATCTGAGCAGGCTACTATCCACCCAGACTTTTTGATAGAGGAAGAGGATGAGTCAGATGATGAGCCTCTCGTTAGGCAAGTTGGGAGCCATGTTGTGGGTACTGAGAAAGGGAAGGAGGCGGTTGGTGGATGCCAAGTTGGTACTATGGGTGATGAAACTGATGTCACGGATCCCACTTACACATCCGACCAACCTATTAGCCAGGAGGAGCCCCAATTGCCAAGGGTTCAAGGAACAAGAGGATGGCCCAACCCCATGGAAAGAAGAGTAAGAGACCAAGGTTTACATTGATCACTTCTTCCACCACCACTGCCACCACCACCACACTCACTACCACCTCCACTGCCACCGATACTCCCACCACCACTCATACACTCACATCCACCTCACCTACAATACCCAACACAACTCCACCACAATCCACTTCCATTCCTCCTCCCATCTTCACCACATCCACCACTACACCCACTACTCACCAAGCCGGAACATCCACTCAATTCCCCCATACACCTGGATCTACTCTACCCACTGTCGGGTTAGAGGAACAGCTAGCGAGCCTCAACCGACTGGTGCTAAAGCTTCTAGCGACAAATGATCTGAGAGCTAATCAGATGAACCGCTGATATCGGTCAACACCGCCCAAGGAAAACAGATTGCTCAGATGACAGAGAAGAACACTGCTCATGAGGGAGCGTTAGGTCGAGCTCACCATGCACTCAAGGATCAAAATGAGCTGGTGATGGAATCTGTCAAGAGGATAGAGGGGTTGGATAAAATGAATAAGAAGTTGTTGCTAAGATTGAAGGGATCTAAAGGTGAGCCCTTAAAGATTAAATATGATGGTGATGATAGTGGAGATGATGATGATGAGCTTACAGATAATGAATCAGAAGAAGATGATGATGATGATGAGGAAGTGGGAACAAGTGGAAAAGGAAAAGAAGATGATTAGGATGATGGTGATGATGATCAAGAAGGTGATGCATCTGCATCTGCCTCAACTCAAGCAACTCAGGAGAGGGGCTCCAAAAGAGCCACGTCCTCTGCCGCTCCAGCTGAGGAAACCCATGATTAGGGAAGAAGTGAAGCCCCACAGCCTGAAGACTATGATGTTATTCCCCTTCAACTAGTCAAGATTCAGCTAACTATGATTCTGACTTGCAATGGATTGTTAAAAGCTCAGTGAGCTACACTCCCGAAAGAAATCATTCATGACCTAACTAACGAGCAGCTAGCTGAGATGTTTAGACTGAATCCAGATGAGCTATTAAAGATGCTCCAGAAGTTGATGTTTTCAGTGATAAGGAGCTAAACGATGTGGATGAGATAGAGAGAGGATTTCATAGCTAACCACTATCCAGAGTACACTGACCCTGAAGGCAACGTTATTCCCAACTTGGGCGAAACTTTTGGCAATGATACTTTTGAGAAGTTGGAGGAGATGGAGAAAGAAAAAGAGAAAGATGAAAGTAAAGCCCAAGCTTCAGATGAAAAATGTTGACTTAAAGAAAGTTGAGTGGGTAGCTTGTTTTGCTGAAATGAAAGCCCAACACGCACCTCCAAAGCTAAATGCCTACACCAATCTTTACAAAGTCAAGAGACATCAGAAAGTGTCAAGAAAAATCATCGCGTGGGCCTATTTTGAAGACTTGGATGTCTATGCTGTGAAAAGAGAGAATGGGATTAAGTACTTCAGATATCCACATGATCTGAAGACTCTTCCTAGTTTTGAGCTCAACCGAATGGCATGCTTAGATCTTCTGTATGCCAACAGGAGAAAGATGTCGGGATGATTTGAGGCAGCATTGAAGAAAGAATACCACACTAGATAGGTAAACTTCAGACCTCAACAACCTAAGAGGTTCATTCATAAGTCTGAAGTGGAGTCCCCCACGCACAATGTCTAAGATTCCCTTACGGGAAATGCCTTAGGACTTCACTCCACACTTCAAATGGTGATATTATTATTGGAGACGGGAGAAGCGGCCATAGTTTTGAACAGAGATGGGAAGCTAGAGACTATGAGGGTATTTGACCCAATATGGCTTACTAACTTGTCTACTGATGATGTTTACACTTTATACAAGTGGCCACTGTTCTATGACATGCAAGATATTGTACAAGCTCTTCAATTCCAACACGTTATATGACTTTGCTTTGTGTTGAGATACACGTGGGAGTCACCAAAGAAGAGATGTACAAGACGTTTCAAGAGCATATGAAGAATGTTAGACAATAGTGTAAACTAGGTCCAAGGTGGAGTTTGTAGATACATGATGCTCCTAGTTTTTGTGCTTAAATGTAAAAGTTGTTCATGTCTTACATATGTGTAATGTGAATATGAAATGAAATATGATATATGCTTGATGTTTATTTATCTTTAATTATTTCCTATTATTATTATATTAAGTATAAGTCATATGTATGAACTTCATATATAGGTTTGAGATTGTTGTACATAATTCTAAGTCAATAATGATTGGCAAATGTGTTCACCTTAGTCGGGTGATTATTCATGCTAATGGACCATACTTATGGACCATACGCAAGAATGAATCATACTAATGAACCAATTGCACGACAGAACCAGGTGATTGGATCAGTCGTATGATTGAGGCATAAGATTGATTTAGTCGCACAACTGAACCTTCAGGCATAAGATTGATTTAGCACGACTAAACCATGCTAATGGTTCAGTCGTACGAATGGCAGCTGCAAACCTATAAATACCACTTAATTCATGGAAAAACATAACACTTGGAGAGAGACTTCGAATATACATAAACCCTAGCCGTCCAAAGCGTCCAAAACACCCAATCCAACTTAATAGTTCGTTCTTGATTGATTTCTACTCATTCTTAATATTTGTTTCATCGTTAGATCGATCACGTTATCGTTCTCACTGACTGGATCGCTAATAAAATAGGATTCCGCACTATTTGAACTAGTCTCACACCGAATCCGTTAGGACTCTGTACAAAAACGGTCCTAACATGACGTTATATGGGTGATAGTTTATCGACTGACGAAGAGTGCTCACTTCCTACCGATCCATGAGACATATTCATCCAAGAGGTTGGTAATCTGTTCATCAAGGAGATTGTGACTCATCATGGTGTGCTGGTGTCTATTGTATCTGATCGTGACACTTGGTTTACATCTAAATTTTGAAAGAAATTCCACGACGCGATGGGGACGAGGCTACATATTAGCACAGCTTATCATCCTCAGACGGATGGTCAGTCGGAAAGGACAATTCAGCCACTGGAAGATATGCTTCAGGCATGCATCATTGATTTTGGAGGAAATGGGATGACCACTTACCATTAGCTGAGTTTTCATATAATAACAGTTATCATGCCAGCATTGGTATGCCCACTTATGAGATGCTATAAGGTAGGAGATGTAGAACACCCGTCTGTTGGGGTGATGTTGGCCAGAAAGACATGGGAAGTATTGAGGTGATTGAGGCTACGACTGAGAAACTTGAAAAGATCAAAGCCTTCATGAAGGCAGCCAAAGATAGGCAGAAGTCGTATGCCAATAAGAGGCAAAGACCGATTGAGTTCCGGGTGGGTGATAGAGTCATGTTGAAAGTCTCAGCCTGGAAAGGTATCATTCGGTTTAGGAAGCAGGGCATGTTGAGCCCAAGGTACATAGGGCCTTTCTGAATTATTGCTCATGTAGGGGAGGTGGCCTATAGATTGGAGCTACCGGATGAGTTAAGTGGAATTCACCCAACATTCCGTGTATCTCATCTGAGAAAGTGTTTGGCTGATGAGGATATGGTTGTACCACTAGAGGATATCGAGTTAGATGAACGGCTTAATTATGTGGAGCAACCAATGGCGATCATTGATCGTAAGGAGAAGATGTTAAGGAATAAAGTAGTTCCCCTTGTGCATGTACAGTGGAAGCACAGGAAAGGATCTGAGTTTACGTGGGAGACTGAAGAGGAAATGAGATAGCATTACCCATATTTGTTTGAGGAATAATAGGTTTCAGGGATGAAACTTATATAAGGGGTGTGAACTTGTACCACCCGATTATTTTTATAGTCATGAAAGAAAGAATAAAAGTGTAGGAAAAGAAAGAAATGCAATTTACCCAAACCAAGGGGCTAAAAGTGTCAAATGGACAAAAACTTTGAAAGTTGGTGAATAAAGGTGATGGCCGCCCATCACACTCTCTTCACACCATATCATTCGGATTTTTAGAGAGAGAGAAAGCAAGAGCAGAAACTTTCGGGTTTTTGGAAGAACAAGAAGAAGTTTTAATTTAAAGTAAGAATTTATGGTTTTAAGATGTTCTTAACTAGCCATAGCCTCGGTTGTATGCTTATGCGTGTTTGTGTGTTCGGTTGTGTGTGTTTTGTGGGTTTTAGGTGTGCACTTGTAGCAAATGGGTTTTGAAGGAAGTCTTACCCAAGAGGCTGCAAGGTGAGTTCTAGAACCCCTTTTTTACTTGTTTTAACTATTTTTGGGGCTGGAAATACATGTATACACGTTTTATTAAAATGGGTTTTTTACCCGAATGTTAATGTGTGTATGTGTGTTTGTGGGTGGGGTTTGATTTTGGGTGTATTATGAATATGATGCTGTTATGAATGTGATTCCAAGGCTTAGGATGTATGATTTATGCTTAGAACATGTTAGTTGATGATTGGGAACATAATTTAGTGGTTTAAGTGTGATATAGACTGCCCCTGCACCTAAATAGTGTTCCTATGCACCAAAACCCTATGCGCCCAAACAGTAGCCATACGCCTAGAAATAGGCCGAAATCGACTAAGTGTCCATGCGCCCAGGAATCCCATGCACCTAGGCGCTCACGCGCCTGCATAGTGCCCATGCGCCTAGAATGTGACCAGAAAGCCTAAGTGTTGCCCATACGCCCCAATAGTGCCCATACGCCCAGAAGTTCCCCATGCAGCTAAGTGTTCCCCATGCGCCTGAAAGGCCATACGCCTGTATAGTGCCCATGCGCCTGCATAGTGCCCATGCGCCTGCATAGTGCCCATGCGCCTGCATAGTGCCCATGCGCCTGCATAGTGCCCATGCGCCTGCATAGTGCCCATGCGCCTGCATAGTGCCCATGCGCTGCATAGTGCCCATGCGCCTGCATAGTGCCCATGCGCCTAAGACTCGTTTATTTTTTTGAATTTTAGGGAAAAAGTGAAATGTAGGCTTGGACTTGGGATGTTCCCGGGGGAGAAGTAAGTTGACTTTTGATGATGTATGGGGTATGTTATGGCATGTACGATGATTGTTATGTCATGTATGACGGTGGCTTGTATGGTGATGATTTGTATGGTTATGTTTATGTTCCTTGCTATGTATGTTTATTTTTCTTGGCTTTACGTTGAATGTTGATGAATGAAATGAAAAGTATTATGTAACGTAAAGTGGAAGATAATGAAAAGAGGAACGTAATGAAAGAATGCATGCATTAATGAATGAATGAAAGTAAGAAAGTCTTGCAAGCACTAAAAGGAGGTTCACACCCAATGAAGGGTGTTAGCTCAACGATGTACGGGTTAGCTACCCTAAAAGGATGCACACTGGGGTCTAATCCTTGTGATTGACCATACGTATGGGATCCTTGTTGCTTGCCGTAGGTACTGAAGTCAGCTTTGTGCACAATGTTCAAGGTCTATGAAAGACCTCAGGCCCAGTAACTAGCTTCGTGCATAATGTTCTGGGTATAGCATATGGCATTGATCCGGAATGAAAGAGAAAATATAGTGATGAGTGTGCTTTCCCTAGGTACGGGAGTCAGCTTCGTGCATAATGTTCGAGGTCTATGAAAGACCTCAAGCCCAGTAACCAGCTTCGTGCATAATGTTCGGGGTAATGTACATGTCATCGGAAGTAATTAACGTACGAAAGTTAAGTAAGAAAGTTTATGAATGAAAGTGAATGATAATGACGTATGATGAATGAATGAAAGTTAACAAATGAATGATGAAGATAATAATGATATTATCTATGTGTACATACGATGCTTGATCGTGTAAGAATGGTTTTGAAAGAAAGTAAAGTATATTTTGTTTTAAAACTAGAACTCACTTAGCAATGCTGACTTTTATATGTTTCTAGTTGGCAGGTGATTGTTGCTGAGGATGGCACGGGACGGCTACTTGGCTCATTTTGGATGGCATTCTTTTGTATAATGTTTTTGTATTATAATGCGAACAGACAATATTTTGTAATGAATATGTATTATTTTACAAAAGCATTTATAATGAAATAAAAAGTTTGTTTTAATGTTTCCGATGTAATGTTTTATTAAAGTTAATATAAATGTATGTTTTATGTGCAATAATTGACCAGCTGTGAGCGTCCCGGTAACGGGGACTTACAAGTTGGTATCAGAGCAAAAATTTAAGTGAAACGGGTAAATTTTCAAAAGAAACCTAAACTTAAACTAAAAATGGGACAAAAAGGGAGGGATGCCAATCCGAGTAGCTGCGTGCCATCAGTTTTCTTTAATGTTAACCGGCATTATGTGCGCATGTTATGTGGTTTATGTGTTGTTAGTAGATTTAGATACTGATGTAGTCAGGATAGGAAATAATTGGATTAAGAAGAGTAATGTAAGTGGCTAATCACAACTGGCCACTGTAATTAGGGACTTACTATACTTAATATAAACTGAGATATTCCCTTGAATGACCGTGTTAGTGTTTGAATCTTATAGCGTGTTAGAGGATGGCCAGTGGTAGATCCTCAAAGGCTTCGTGTGGTGAGGTCGTGGTGGACATGGTGTTAAACCACAGGTCACAAGAGGAAGGCCTAGAGCTGAAGAGGTGGTTCATGAAGAACCCGAGACTCCTCGTCCTTCCGCAGTCTTGGCAACCTTTGTTTTTAACTTTGGACAATCATTTCTCATGTGACCCAGCTTATAGTAGTGATAACATAAGTTTACAGGGCTCATAAACTGTGGTGCGGTATGCCCCGGTTTTCCACATTTATAACAATTGGGTTCTTATAACGACATTCTCCCAAATGTCTCTTCCCAAGAACTGACAATTACTAGACTCCTTGATTGAGCCAAACCCTTTGATATGTTTTAAAAATTTTGCTTTCTTCGTTGTGCTGCAGGAGTCACAGCCTCAGCCTTCCATTTTCCATCTCTTTCTGCTTTTCTTTTTAGTTCCATTTCCCCTTCATAAGCCCAATTAAGAAGCTCCTCAAGACTCCCATATTTTGATGGAGAAATAAATTCTCTGATTTCCGTTTTAAGGATAAGATGTAACCTAGTCATCCATAGTTCTTCAGAAGTGAAAAGCAAAGAACAAAACTTCGCTTTATCATAGAAAATGCCAAAGATTTCATCCAATGTTTCGTTCCTTGACGCATGTGAAGGAGTTCCTCAATGATACGATCAATTGCAACACGTGGACTAAAATTTTTTACGAAGATTCTTCGAATTCTTCCAGGACAATTTCTAATTCTTTCGCATCCTTTCTCCTTCTTCACCATACCCCACCGGTCTTTAGCTCTTTCACAAACTAGTTCGTCGCGAACATAACTTCATCACATTAGTCACATGACACGTATCGAAAATAGTCCCATGGTTGTTACCCACCTTTGGCTCACCAAAGGGTCAATTTCACCTTTGAATTGCAAATGTTACAAGCCATGAAGTCTATATACGTGCAATGATGTTTTTCAATTTCAACTATTGGTGCTGCTCCTACGTTCTTTGTAGGTTTTCCTACTGTAGCTTCATTCTTTTCAATTTTTCTTCTAGCATAATTCCAATTGAATTTTGCATTTCGGCTAGAAGGAATGGAATATTATTTTCAAATGCTTTTTGTTATGACCTGGTATTTGAACGAAATACCTAGTGATTAGCGTGTAAACCAGATCAAATAGTGCGGAATCCTATTTGATTGGCGATCCAATCAGTGAGAACACACGAAGACTCAATCAAGAATTGAACCTAACGTTAGAAATCGATTGGGAATCGATCTAATGTGTTCTATGAACTTGGAGAACGAATTTGGGAAGCTTCTGGACGGCTAGGGTACGTCTGGAATCGTAATTAATCGAGAGTCATTATTTTTCACAAATTGAGTTGTATTTATAGGTTGGTATTATTCAATCGTGCGACTAAACCATTAGTATGTTTCAGTCGTGCGATTGAACCATGCGGTTGATTCATCCGCACGACTGAGTGTTCAGTCGTGCGACTGAGCCAATCTTATGTGTCAATCATACGACTAATCCAGTCACCCAGTTCAGTCGTGCGATTGAGTCATTCGTATGAAGTTGTTCATGCTAATGGTCCATTCGCATGGGCCATTCGCATGAGAAATTCATTATGTTAAGTTTGAATGTATTGATTAATAAACTTATATGTAACATTCAGACAATAACTAACCTAATTAACCAATTTTATATCAACTTATTACTGAAATATTAATCATTACAAATCACAGTCTACTAATATCATTTCATTCATCATATCAACTTACACCAGAATCAGACAAACAAGATCTAATACAATCATATCATGATCTAGGGACATACATGTATCAACAAACTCCCCCTTGGACCTAGATCTCTCTAATCTCTTGTTTTCTGCATAACCTCTTTGTATTTCTCGTACTTCTCCTCTTTTGTGACTCCCGTGTGAATCTTAAGCGCGAAGCAGAGTCGTATAACTTTCTGGAACTGAAGAGCTTGTACAATATCTTGCGTATCATAGAATAGTGGCCACTTGTATAGTGTATAGACATCACTTTCTGACAAATTTGTAAGCCACATCGGGTCGAATACCCTGATAGTATCCATTTGTCCCTCTTTACTTAAGACTATGACCGCTTCAGCTGTTCTCAATCATAATACCACCACTTAAAATGTGGAGTGAAATCCTGTGGCATTTCCCTGAGTGGGATTCTCGACATTGTGCGAGGAGGATTCCACTTCAACACTATCTTAGGCTTGCCAGTAATGACATCAACCTCAAACCTTCTGATATACCTAGTAGGCTGTTGAGGTCTGAAGTTAACCCATCTAGTGTGGTACTCCTTCTTTGGGGCAGTCTCAAACCAGCCTGACATCTTCCTCGGGTCAGCATACAAAAGCCTTAGTTTGGCCAGCTGGTTGAGCTCAAAACCTGGTAGGGTCTTCAGATCATGTGGGAATCTGAAGTACTCTATACCCTGTTCTCTCTTAACTGCATACGCATTTAGATCTTCAAAGTACGCCCATGCTATGATCCTTCCTGACACCCTGTTATGTTTCTTGACTCTATAGAGTTTCATGTAGGAATCCTTCTTTCGTGCAGTACGTTGGCTCTAACTTCTTCAAAACATGCAGCCACTCAGCCTTTCGAACATCAACAGCATCATTTGAAAGTTGGTTGTGTCTTCTGCTTTCTCTGTTTCTTGCTCCATATTGTTCAACACCTCAATAGTATTTCTGACCAGGGATTCGCCCAGATTTGGGACCACATTACCCTCATTGTCTATGTACTGAGGGTACTCCTCGGCAGTGACATCTTCGATCTCTACATCATCAACATCGTTGAACTCTTCGTCACTAGTCGAATCGCATGTCGGAGCATCTTTTACTATTTCATCTGGATTTAGCGTGAAAAGCTCGGCGAGTTGCTCATTTGTTAGATCATGAATTATTTCCCCTTCTTCAGGGGTGTAATTCACTGACCTCCTACAATCCCTTGCAGGTCAAGTATCATCGTTAGCTGAAGACTTAACCTGCTGAAGGGGAGCAACATCAAACTCATCTCTTTGGTAAGATTGATCTGTTTGGTTTAAACATTCCACACATAAATCATTAGTAGTTGATCAACCAGAAAAGCATTAAAGTAATATAAACATTAATACATTGTGTTCAATTACATGATTCAAATACAAAAGAAGATAAATACATAAACATCTAATCTTTACTTTTATCTTGGATCATGGTTTCATCACTTGGAGGAGCAGAGGTAGAAGCTGATTGATCTTGTCTATTCTTAGTCCTTTTCTCCTGACCTGTAGCAGTGGCCGATGCAGGTGCATCCCCTACTTCTCCTTCTCCATCATCCTCAGTGTCACTCTCATCATCCTCATCACTATCTTCATCATCTTCATCTCTGTCTCCTTCCCTGATCTTTAATGGCTCCTCTTTATACCCTTTCAGTTTCAATAGGATCAACTTCCTTGCCTTCTCCAGTTCATCTATTTACTTACTTGCTGCGACACTTTGATCTTGGAGTTGGCCCATCTTGGTGCTCTGAGTAGCCAACTGCTGGGCCTGCTCCTTAATTACTCAATCCTGCTCTGCAATTTTATGAGATTGTGCAGCAGTCAGGTCAGTAAGCTGGCGGATCTGAGTTGTCTTTTCCTCATCAGCCGCCAGCAATCGCAACACCATTCTGTTTAGTGCTGACAACTGTTCCTCTACCCCGATTGGAGGTAGAGGAGATCTATAGGTGTGTGAGGGATGGGTTGAGGGCATTGATTGGTGTGACGTGGTGGTGGAGGTGACGGTAGTGAAGATAGGTCTGTATAGTGGTGGAGGTGATGAGGGAGTAAAGGATGTGGTGGTGGAGGGAAACGGTGCTGTGGTGGAAGGTATGGTGGGGGCTGTGATAGATATGGTAGATGTGGTGGATGTGGTGGAAGTGGTGAAGGTATGGTGGGGGCTGTGATGATGTGGTGGATTGGTGGATGTGGTAGAAGTGGTGGAAGGTATGGTGGGGGCTGTGGTAGATGTGGTGGATGTGGTGGATGTGGTGGTGATAAAGGTCACCCTACACTTCTTCTTTTTCTGGCCATGGGGTTTGGCCATTCTCTTCCTCCTTGTTCCAGTTGAGGAGGAAGCTCCCCCTACAATCCCGCCTGAGGACCCCGGAACATAGGTTGGGTCAGTTTCTGTATCTCCGGAGCCTCTCGGTTGTTCACCAACAACCCTTAACCCATGTTCGGTGGGAACAACTTTCCTTCCCACAGTTCGGGTAAGTGGCTCCTCATCCGATTCAGCCTCATCTCCTCTCGTCAAGAACAAAATCTTGATGAAATCCCGCTGACTCAGTTACTTCTGCAGATGTGACGGACACAGGAGGTACAGAATCAGACACAGTGCCTCTGAGTGGAATAGCAGCATCCCTACTGTCATCCTCATCTGAGTCATGAGTGGGTAGGGCTATCTGTTCCACATCAGAGTCACTGTCCTCGTGACGCCACTTTCTCTTTTCCGGCACAACATAGTCCTCTCTGGCAAGATGACCAAACAACCTCCTGACCGGAGGCTTCACTTGCTTTCCCCAGTATACTTTCATCCTTCCCAGGGTGGTGTCATCCATTACCTCCAAGACTACCGAATCCTCCTGTTCTTTTGGCAGGGAAGGAAGCTTCTGATCTATTATCATTTGCATATACCGTGGGTACATACAGAAGGCCTCCTTCCCTTTCCCCTCGATGTTCTCCACCAGATAGGTGAAGATCATCTTAGAGAAGCTGAACGGATGGTTCAGCACCAACGCAACGTATGCGTTTTGCATCTGGTCCGACAGCTCATCAAAACCACCTTTTCTTGAAGCCATGCATTTGAGCAGCACGTGTGCAAGGTATTTAAACTGGGGACAGAGGTTACTCTTGTTGAGTACCCCTGAATTTATGTCCCCAGAGTATTTGGCTCTTAGAAAACATCCTCTGACAGTGAGGGGGTGTAAACAGGTTGGGCAGTCAGCGTCTTCCCCCATTGAAGTACAATCCTTAGATCCTCCTCAGAAACGGTAATATCCTCGCCAAATATGGTACTTCTTATGCAGTGAGGTTCAGATGATCTATCAACTGTAGCGCCTTCCCAGAAGGCTTGTTGAATGGATCGATATGGGGTGCAAGGGGTAGAGATGGCATGCGCAATCTGTGATCTCAATAGGAATGTGATAATGCCAGAGAATTCTGCAGCATTTCTGGATGTTAAGTCCAGATGGGCACATATATTATGCTTTGTGCTCATAATCCATCTACTCTACACAAAGATAGTAAACATTAGTACCATTTACTAAGAAAGTCATGAACTCATTAAGCTTGAAGAACATCTTTCTGTCATGCGATTGAAATTGTGCGACTTAGTTCAAATGTGCGATTGAACCGTGCGAAAGGGGTTCAGTCATACGATTGATTGGTACGAATGGGATTCAGTCGTGCGATTGACCCCATACGTATCTCGGAGTGTGCGATTGGATTCCTACGCATATACCTTCATGCGTTACATCAGTCATGCGACTGAACTTCCTACGCATGGTTCATCCATGCGTATGGGCAGTTTGAGCCCTTCAGTCGTGCGACTGAAGTTCATCATGCTGTCCATTCGCATGAAGACCAACTGTTCGATTCAAATTTTCTGTTACACCAATTTTTATTTTTATTTTTTATTTTTTTATTTTAAACCTCTATATCTAGTTCATTGGACTCGCCATCTTGTCACTAATGACCTATTAAACTTAATTTTAACATTTAGCTTAGTTTTTTTAGGTTATTAGGGCATTTTTCAATCCGATCAATGTTTCATTCGAATAGCCCAAATTTGACTCAAGATCTTTTGATTTCTATAAGGTTTAACTGCAATGTACCTGTATACTTGTCAATCGAATGTCAGAAGATCAATAGCAATGTGAAAAACTATTTCTAGAAATTTTGGCAGAGTAACGGGAAAGAAAGCGATTTGGGTGTGATTGGGAGTGATGAGTGAAATGCGATCGACTGAGGCCCTTTAAATACTGACCCTAATTTCAATCGGCCAACTGGCCTCATTCGCTCAGTTCATTCGGGCGACTGAGGTTCAGTCGTGCGATTGGTCCAGTCGGTCGCTTTCAGTTGGCCGACTGAGTCTCAGTCGGTCGACTGACTCATTCGTGCCCTTTCATTTCTTTCTCAATTAACCGACTGAGTCTCAGTCGGTTGATTGACTCATTCGCGCCCTTTCATTGCTTTCTCAATTAACCGACTGAGTCTCAGTCGGTTGACTGACTCATTCGCATCCTGTCATTCGGTCGAAAGGATCATTCTTAAACGCCATTCGGGTGAATGACTAAATTTCATGTCCAGTCGTGCGAATGGGATCCATTCGCATGGTTGGTCCATATTCATGGTCCAATCGTGCGAATGGGATCCATTCGCATGGTTGGTCCATATTCATGGTCCAATCGTGCGAATGGGTCACACTTGGTAGATTTTCTGCCATTTTGAACATTTTAACCTTTTAAAATAGACATTATAAGTTTTGATCATCTCACACATGATTATTTTTACCAATTGAGTCACCTCAGACGTGACTGCTTTAAACTTGAAAGTTCATGTGGTCATCTCAGACATGACCCATTCAGTGAGTTGATCACTTATCGATTATCATGATGTAGTCAGGCAAACAAACTAGCTAAAACGACTCGCTAAATTAGAAACTTAAACTAAAGACTAAACATTAAGACTTTGTTTTGGCCTTTTGTGAGAGATGGAAACTAAGGTGGAAATCTACTGGATTTGGTTCCGAAATAGAAAGCTTCGACTTAGATTGACCACACCTGGACCAATTCCATTTTGGAATCATACAGGCACATCAAATCATTTGGGACTTGTTATCAAAATCTTTTGATGCTCAATTCTTGGTGTTCATTCAGAGTCGTTAGCAACTTTAGGAAATCATACTGGAACTCTTAGATTACCACCTTGATTTGAACTTTCAAGAATTGCAGCCACAATGATTGTCAATATGTTTGTCCACTTAATCCATATACAGACTTTTGACACATACTGGTGATTGTTTTAAGTTTAATTATATCAACTAACGTTTGTGGATCCCACACTTATATGGTAATCAACATCCCTCAGGAGCTTTTGAGCGGTCTACGGGTATTGTTACAAGAAGAGACTATTCTTAGAGCTTTCATAGAGAAACCAGTCCTCAGGTCAGTGCCATCGCACAGCAAAGAGGCGGCAAACAACAATGAATTCTAGAATATCTAGGTTATGCTTATCCTCAGGTCAGTGCCATCGCACAGCAGAGAGGCACACAACCTATCTCCTTGTTAGAGCAGCTTAATTTTATTTTGCACCAAATGCACCAACAACATAGGTCATTAGCTTGATAGCATTTTTCTTTCATTTTTTCGTGCTTTGCTCTATTTATGGTCATCCGCACACATTTGTGGCGTTTACATGCTCATTACCCCTTATTGGAATATTGTTGATTGTGTTTACCAGTGATAAGATGGAAGCCCACAGTCAGTTGAACAACTTAGTTTGATCTTGAGATCACCAGTCAGGTCTAATCATCTATTGTGTTGAATCTACCGACATATCAATTGTGGTCTAGCAACCTCTAGGTCTACTCTCATTGTTTTACCTTAGGAGTTACCAGTTTTTCTATCATCTTCCCTTTCATATTGCTTAGACTACACAGACTTATACTTTGAATTTTTGCACCTTTTCTAAATTAGGATTTTAAAGTCCCTCTTGACTTGTTCCTGTATACTATCATATTCCAAAGGGTTTGAATCGGTATCACAGATACGATCTACCTTATATCAGCTTTCCACTTCTTCTCCCTCTCTTTTTTTTTAAGTTGCTTGCTGACTTATTCTCCCCCTAAAATACTAAAATCATAACCGGTATTATTATTTTAGGATTTTAATAAACAGCAGAATAACATAAGTTTAACGTTAACCAGACTAATTTAACCAAATAAGCTCAAACAAAATGAAGAATTAGCTAAGCTCCATCAGACTACACATGATCATCGTCAGAAATAACCTCGCTTCTCTTTTTAACGCCGTTGACCTCTAGCAAATATTGAAAACGTGGTTTATCAAAGGCTTTAGTATAGAGGTCAGCGCGTTGAAAATCAGTATTAATTTTTACCATATCAATTAAGTTCTTTTCAAAACAATCTCTTATGAAATGATATTTAATACCGATATGTTTGGTCTTAGGATGTTGGACCGATTTTTAGTTACTGCAATTGCAGCAGAGTTATCTACAAAAATAGGAGTAGAATAGAACGTTAAACCGTAATCCCGCATTTGCTGTTGAATCCAGATGATTTGTGACAGCAACTTGCAGCAGCAACATATTCGGTTTCACAGGTTGACAATGCAACCGATGTCTTCTTCTTACACTACCAGGTAATTAATCTTCTCCCAAAGAATTGACACCCTGCAGATGTAGACTTGTAGTTCATCTTGCAGCCTCCGTAGTCCGAATCACTATACGCCGTGAGCTCAAAATCATCATCATGAGGATACCACAGCCCAAGTTTGGGTGTACCCTTTAGATAGCGAAAAATCCTTTTGAACCCGATCAGATGATTGACCTTAGGTTTAGCCTGATATCTAGTACATAAACATGTGCATACATGATATCTGGTCTAGAGGTAGTGAGATACATGAGGGATCCAATCATTCCTCGTACATACATCGTGCATCCACAAGATCTCCATTTTCATCAGGTGCAATGTCGTGATTCGTAGCAAGTGGAGTCCCGGCAGCAGACGCATTCTCCATGTCAAAACGATTGAGAATGTCTCTTACGTACTTGGTCTGATGTAGAAAGATCCCATTTGGTGTTTGATCCACATGTAGCCCGAGAAAGAACTTCATCTCCCCCATAGCACTCATCTCAAACTCTTTCTGCATAACTGCTTCAAATTCTTTGCATAAGTCTTCGTTCTTTGAACCGAAAATTATGTCATCAACATAGATTTGTACGAGCAGTAGGTCGCCATCTTTTTCTTTAATGAACAGCGTGCAGTCAATGACTCCCCTGCGAAAGCCGTGTTTCACAAGATGAGTCGAGAGTTTCTCATACCAAGCTCTTGGAGCTTGATGAAGCCCGTATAAAGCCTTGTCGAGCTTGTAGACTCTATCCCGATGATAAGGATCTTCAAATCCCTCGGGTTGACTGACATAGACTGTTTCTCTAATTTCCCCATGAAAATGCACTCTTCACATCTAATTGATAGACTTTAATCTTCATGTACGATGCATAGGCAAGGAAGATACGAATGGCTTCCATCCTTGCCACGGGTGCAAACACCTCATTGTAATCATTTCCCTCGACTTGGCGAAAACCCTGAACCACCAGTCGAGCTTTATTCCTGATAATGACCCCTTGGTCATCTTTCTTGCATTTTAAAACCCATTTGGTGCCAATGACCTTAGCACCTTTAGGTCTATCAACCAGAGTCCATACACCTAACTTCTTGAACTGAAGAAGTTCTTCTTGCATTGCACTCACCCACTCCTCATCATTTAGTGCTTCACTGACATATTTTGGCTCAAACTGTGAGACAAAAAACCGATAGGCACCATCATGAATATATCCCTTCTCCATAACTGAGGCGTAATCGGCTGAGTATAACTGATTTCGGGTTTGTACTCCTGATCTAACATCTCCAATGACATTGTCTATTCGATGATAGACGTTTAGTCGTGATCCTGGAGTAGTAGGAACAGCTACCTCAGAGCCAAGATGATGAACATTTGGTTCTTCATCTGAGGTAGTTGGAGTTTGAGGCTCTGAAGTCGAAGGTGCACCACTGGTAGATGCTTGTGGACTTTCAGGAACTGGAACCTGTTCCTCCTGACTGTTCTGGTTATCTTCTTCAGCTTCATTTTCAGAGGAGGTGTCACTGTCGTCGATTACTCCCCATGACTGAGTAGATGATTCTCCTTGTGAGCTAGATATTGGTGGATTCAAGCTATCATACATCATTCGTGTAGCTAATTCGTCATCCGAGGGAGAGAGAGGAATGTTGAATGACTTGAAGAATCCATCATAGTCAAAGAAGTAGGCGGGTCCTTTGCTAGTAGTGTGTGGTGAATCGCTGAACATCAATTACACCAAACTTCTACTAGACCTGTTGAGTTGTTGTAAACTCGCTTGTTAGGTATGTTGTATCCTAGAAATATGCCTTCATCTGCCTTCTCGCTGAATTTACCCTCTTGTGTCTTCTTCAGAAGTGTGCACGGCGCCCCAAATGGTTCGAGATACTCCAAGTTCAGTTTGCGTCTTTGTAGTAGCTCGTAACCTGTTTTTTTCCGTGGCGCTTGACTATCAGGACTCGATTCAGTGTATAACAAGCATTTGCCACTGCCTTATTCCAGAATTGGATAGGCAGTTTCGAGTCTGCCAGCATAGTCCGTGCTGTCTCTACCAAGCTCATGTTCTTTCTCTCAGCAAAGCCATTCATCTGAGGGGTGTAAGCATAAGTGAATTGATGCACAATCCCCTTTTCCTTGCAGTATTCCTCCATCCACTGGTTCTTGAATTTCGTTCCGTTGTCTGAGCACACTTGTCTAACTTTCAGCTTGTAGAGAGATTCCAGTGTGGTTACCAACTCCTTGAATGATTCAAATGTTTCTGATTTGGATTTCAGAAACATTACCTAAGTGAACCTTGAGTAGTCATCGGTGACCACAAAACAGTACAAGTCGCCTGCAATGCTCTTTGTATAGACTGGACCGAACAGATCCATGTGAAGAAGTTCAAGAGGAAGTTCTATTGAATTAACTTTCTTTTTTTCCATATGAGACTTCTTTGTCTGTTTACCTTTCTTGCAAGCTATACAGAAATCAGAAGCTGAAAGTTCTTGACATTAACACCTCTCACCAAATCCTTCTGAATCAAGTGATTCATCTTCCTTTGACTGATGTGTCCCATTCTCCTATGCCAGGAGATGGAGTCTTTTTCAGTAGCTTTGGATAGAAAACACTGAACCTCATGATCCATTGTAGAAGCTATTGACAGATCCAAGACATAAAGATCTTTATATCTTGAAGCAGTCATCAAAACTTGGTCCTCTGGGATCATGTAGTCTTTCTTTAGTACGTAACACTTCTTGTTGTCGAAGATGACTTTAAATCCCTTATCACATATTTGGGAAACAGAAAGTAAGTTATTTTGTAGTTGTTGAACGTAGTTCATTTTATCAAACTTAACTTTCTGATTCCCCACTTCTCCCTGTGTGGTGATATATCCCCCCTTGTTTCCAGCAAACGAAACATGCCCTCCTTTTATTTGCTTTACGTTTGATAAGAGAGCTCTGTTTCCTGTCATGTGCCTGGATGCTCCGCTGTCTACGATCCACGTGTTAGTTTCAGCACTGTATCGAACACCCTGCACGCACCAAGTAAAGGATTAGTTTGGGTTAGGAACCAAGCCTTCACTGGCTTTTTCCTAGAGGTATCACACATCAGAAATTCAACCCATTGACCCTTAGAAGGTGAGGGTATCTCAGGTTCCTTCTTGTCATCATTATCAGCCATAGAGGTTGACTTCTCTTCCATAAGCCAGATTTGTGCAATGCCTTTGTGATAAACAGTCGACTGGCTAACGGGTTGAACTTTCTGTTCACTAGTTCTTCTAGGTGGAGTTAAAGAGCTCCTCTTAGAAGCCCTAGGTTTTGAGTCCTGAAGTGCAATCTTCTTCCTAGGTGTCTGATAATAAGGGAATAGGAAGCAATGTGTCCACATTCTCACAGTTGTAGCACGCCCTGCTATCAACTTTATGATTAAACTTTCTTTGTGGAGAAGTATGTGACACTCTAGTAACATAACTCACTTTAGGTTTTGACTGGTTCTTTGGTTGTTTTTACTGGTTTATCAAAGTTAACTGTTTTACCTGTTTAACATCCTTCTCTTTTTGGTTAAGTGTTTTTGACTTGACGTATGCAAAAGATTATCCTTAGAAGCCCTTTTAGGTTCTGATTTGACTTTGTTTGAACCTGACTTTAAGTTAACCTTTTCAAATCCTTTTCCAGATTAACACAAGGCAATTTACCCTTTGCCTTTGAAGTGGTCTCCTTTTGTTTGTGTCTAGTGTCAATAGATGAACATAAGGAATCTGGATCACTAACAAGAGGAGTAGACACTACATGATCCTTGATGGGATTACTATTTATAGGTCTAGTCTTAGTGTTCATCAAAGTCTCAGGTGGTGGCGGAACCACTTTATAACCCAGTCCCTCCCCGTTGTTCCTTTCTTTCACTAAGTGTTGGACTATGTGCGAAGAACTAGTCCAACTATGCAGTTTCTATTTTAGTGAATTTACTTCTACTTCTAGAACTGCCTTTTGCTTCTTAGTGTCTTCTAGGGAGTTTAGATAATACCTAATGTCATTAGCTTGATTAAAGGCAACTACTTCGGTTTCCCTAAGCTGTTTAGTCAAAAGGTCTATCTTTTCTTTATAACTGTGCTCATTTTGTTTTAATACCCTATTAGCCTCAGTGCATAGATGCAATCTTTTATCAAGTTATCATTATGATCTAATAACCTAGCAAATTAGCATCTATGCTATTCCTAAAGGCATCACAATCAGAACAAGCTTGATTATTAAACATTGTGTCAGTAGTACTTACCTGAGTTGATTCAGAAACGTTTGCCATCAATGCAGTATCAGATGATTCTGATTCTGTTGCTTCTGTCTTTTCTGTCTCTGACATGGTAGTCTCCACTTTTGGCTTGTAACTGACCTCGGTTGCAGTTGCTTCTTCACTATGTGACATTGCTATCTCAACTGCTAGATCTCCTTCACTAGCGAAATCACTGTCAATATCTTCTACACTTGCAATGTTTGATTCCCCTGGTGAGACAAACCTAAAGCTCCAATCTTGTCCTTCATCATCATGAGCAGTCAAGGCTTTTGAGTCCTTGTTTGAGGAAGTAGAACTGGTAGTTTGCTTGTCTAGGCGAGTGAAGGATGAGAACGGGTTCCCGTTCCCAGTCTTCTTTGGCTTCACACATTCTCTCTTGAAGTGCCCCTTTTCACCACAGTTAAAGCAGGTCACTTTACTCTTGTCGAAGCCAAAGGTGGTATCCTTAGTAGCAACCAAGTTCTGTCCAGTCTTTTTCACAAACTTCTTCGCCCTCCGGACAGCACTAGCTAAGGCCCACATTATATCCATTCTCTCAAGCTCCATTTCGTCCACCTGCTCGTAGTCCTCGTCTGCCAGATGGCAGTTTCCAATCTTTCCAGCAACAAGTTCATCATAAGAATGGACCATTGCTGCCAATAGATCCATGTGTTCTCGAGCTACTTCCACAGTCACATTCCTAAGATTCTCGGTCTTCAGTTTAGTAGCACTTGCTTCGGATCCAATATAGTGGGAACAAGAAAGTCCCGACTTGTCTGATCCTGAAGGAGGTGCATGTGTAGGACCCGAGAGCTAGACACAAATGCAGTCTGGAGAGGTGCTCCAGATGTCTTAGCTTGAGGCATGGCATTGTATAAGGCTGGATTTTGATTGTACGTAGACTTTTGAGCTCTGTACTTCATCCTAAGTGATTCTTCTTTCAACTTAAGAATGAAGTCATTAATATCCATTTTGCTAGCATTTCATTCTGTCTAAGATTAGACACGAATGAAGCCCACTTTTCAGGCAATCCGTCTGCAAAATTAGTAACTTTCTCTTCCATGGTAGTAGCCACCCCATGTGTATGCAGTTCACTCATCAGATGGTAGAATCTATCTATAACATCGTCCAAACTCTCGTTTCCCATCGATGAGAAGTTATCGAATTCCTTCTTTAACTCCTTAGCCTTTATTGCCTTCAACGAAGCATTCCCGTCGTACCTCTTTTCTAGCTCATCCCATAGTTTCTTGGACTGCTTATTCTCTGAGTACTGGTGGAATGTCTTTAGGGATAGACTGTGTAATCAATGCATAAACTCTCTTCTCTGCATTATATTTGACTTTCTGCGCGTCTGTCATCCCTCCTAAGGTTAGCTTTACTCCATCGGCTCCCACCGGCGTACTGTATCCAATCTCGATGGCTTCCCACAGATTCGGATCCACTCCATTGAGGTAAATCTCAAACCGTTGTTTCCAGTGGGGAAACTCATCTAACGTTAAAAGCTTTGGTGGTTTATTATGATTACCCACCTCACTCTCAAGTAACAGCAGGTTCTGGATCCTAGAGTCCTTCCCAGCAGTAAAGGCTGACATTTGATCTTCCATTGCAAATAACTTTAACTTTAATAAAACAATTTTTCACTGGGACGACTGAAGAGTGCGAATGGACTGATCGTGCGTATGAACTCTACGACTGGTTCAATCGTGCGGCTGAACTAAGTGATTAGCTCAGTCGTGCGAATGAATCTGATGCGTATGAACAGTATGTTCGAAAGGTTTATTCGTACGAATGGAGATCCGACTATGTCCAATCGTGCGTATGAGCAATGCGAATGAGGTCCAGTCGTGCGAATGGCTCACTCGTGCGACTGAAGCTGTTGTTTTGCGAAAATTTCTAGGTTAAACGTGTTTTAGCCGTAAAAATTTGAAATTCCGCAAGGTCTAATCGCCTTAGTCCGTAGAAACCAAACTTTGATGAGCAGGGAACGTCCAAGATCACTTTTGACACAAAAGATTGTGTTTTTAGTGCAAAAACCCAAACTTTTTATCAATCTTGATTGAATCACACGTAATCAAGAGCCAATGCTCTTATACCACTTGTTAGGACCTGGTATTTGAACAAAATACCTAGTGATTAGCGTGTAAACCAGATCAAATAGTGCGGAATCCTATTTGATTGGCGATCCAATCAGTGAGAACACACGAAGAATCAATCAAGAATTGAACCTAACGTTAGAAATCGATTGGGAATCGATCTAATGTGTTCTATGAACTTGGAGAACGAATTTGGGAGGCTTCTGGACGGCTAGGGTACGTCTGGAATCGTAATTAATCGAGAGTCATTATTTTTCACGAATTGAGTTGTATTTATAGGTTGGTATTATTCAATCGTGCGACTGAACCATTAGTATGTTTCAGTCGTGCGATTGAACCATGCGGTTGATTCATCCACACGACTGAGTGTTCAGTCGTGCGAGTGAGCCAATCTTATGTGTCAATCATACGACTAATCCAGTCACCCAGTTCAGTCGTGCGACTGAGTCATTCGTATGAAGTTGTTCATGCTAATGGTCCATTCGCATGGGCCATTCGCATGAGAAATTCATTATGTTAAGTTTGAATGTATTGATTAATAAACATTATATGTAAACATTAAGACAATAACTAACCTAATTAACCATTTTATATCAACTTATTACTGAAATATTAATCATTACAAATCACAGTCTACTAATATCATTTCATTCATCATATCAACTTACACCAGAATCAGACAAACAAGATCTAATACAATCATATCATGATCTAGGGACATACATGTATCAACACTTTTCACACTTTAATGGAAATTTGTCTCCGAATTTCCTCAGGCACAAACGTTGTATTATTATTAAGACGAGATGAATACACTGATCTTTCTGAAGCATTATCTACATGCTTTTCAGTGTTACGACTTCCTTCACCTTGTATTGCATTCTCTCCACTTTCATCCGCCATATCTCTAAATAAATTATTTATTTCATGTTAGTTTTTTATTCTAATGATTTCTTTTTCATAAGCACTTATTTAAGCCTTAATACTCCTCAACTTATCTTTAATACTAATGATTTATCTATGGTCAGAAAGTACTATTTATGCATTTATATCATACTTCACATACACATCATTTTATGCATATTTACTCCCCAACCTCACACTTATTATTTGTTGTTTTCAATACAATATGATCATTGGAAATTCACAATGATATGATATATTACCCTTATACCGGTCAGGTATGAAAACAATATATTATACTCATTTTAATTTTTCAACTATGATATCTCAAACATACAAATTTCAGTGTACATATATTTTCTTATATGTTTTTATGAAGCACCAATACAAACTCCCCATTTATCTACTTACTTGGACCGTTTTTGGATTGAACCTTTTTTTATATCAATAGCACTTATGGTTTGAGTTTAGGCATTTCTTTTATATACTTAAATCTCTTGAACCGTGCTCTGATACCAACTTAAAACACATCAATTTTTTTATATAGTTTCATAATTTACATTAGAGTTTTGATCCCAGTTTACAACAAAATTTGTCACTCGTAGTGAAATGTCATTTCATACCAAATATATAAATATTAAAAGAAAACATAATCGTTTTACAAATATTTCTATTACACTTATTATTCAACATAATAAATGAGAGTATGGTTCTTTCACCAGTCCAGTCACGTCCAGAGAACTTTAACCATATATAGGTGTTTTTTCTGAAAGCATTTAAAATATATTTTTACTAGTTTTGCTAAGTAAGTACACATTTTTATTTCAAAAACATATTTTCTTTTATTGTGGTTTAACACCCAAATTCTTTTTATTTAACTCTCATTACTTTTGGGAATTCAACACCCGAACTCCTTGTGGGTTTATTTTTAACCCTTGAGGATTATTAACTCCTTTATTATATATGTGAAGTTCAATACCCAAATCCCTTGTGATTTTAACACCTGAAATCCTTACATATATTTAACTCCCATTTTTACATATGTGAAGTTCAACACCCGAACCATTTGAGATTTCAACACCCGAAATCCTTACATATATTTACTCCATTTTAAACTATAATACATGTACTTAGACCCGTAATCATATAAATCATTTTATAATCATGTTTTTCATAATAAATGAACATATATTACATGTATTTAAACATGTTTGATCTCCACATAATTTAAACAAGCTTATAATAAATAAAACGTATAACATGAAACTAAACATATAACATAATTTAGTTACGGGTCAATGCACTTACTTCCTGAAAACCCTTGATAATATTATACAAGCCCGAATATATAAGTTGATCAACACTCCGATTATTATTATCTTACGAACCACCTTCTATTGGTTTTTCTATATTATTCTCCTTCACCTTAACATGAACTCAAGTAGCAGTTATTTTTCCATCGACTTTATACACTTCATAGTAAACATTCATTATCTAATATTTTATTGAACTCATATGAGATGACTAACAAATTTCAACACCTGTGAATTTTCTTTCATGTGGCGGACTTACACAGCCCAAATATTTCTTAATATATTGTCATATTTATCCTTTCTAAAATAATTTATTATTATTCTTTTACCAACACATCACACGAGCATCTATATTACTATTGTTGTTATTATTATTATTAAGCAAATTTAAATATTCATCTTACTGTAACATATTCTAATGGTCATTTGACTCGTAATTTACTCGTTTAACAATAATTAACATGAGCCCAAATATTTTATTTTCATTCACAAAACGGAATGTTACATTATTTTGTGACGACACGGGTGTGCTTTAACGAGTGAATAGCGACGACCTTGTAGAGACTAGGCGTCGTCATTATATCATTTAGTGACGACTTTTGTGGGCTACAGCGACCACTTGTGTTGCATCTATAGCTTCTGAATCTTGTAGCGTATAATATGTTGTTATGCGTAACGTGTAAACATGTGTACATAAATATATACAAATACCTTATAGCATTAAAACCACTCATCTATATGTGTCACTTTGTGGTTGGTTGCTACGCTTTACACATGAAATCCATGTATAAATACTCATTAAGAAGAGTGTGTATGTGTTTTTTATACACACATACATGTGTGTGTTCTCTTTTAAGGATATTAAGAAAGATTTTTCAACGGCACAAAAAAAGCATTATGGGTGAACTTTCTATTGTACCCGCTTTTGGCTTTTGTTTTCCCATGGACCATGGTACCTCACAACCTCATGTCCGCATTAATGTGAAGAAAACCCCACTCCAAAAGCAAAAGTAAAAGTCTCAAAAAGAAACACCAACAACCTCTACTTAAAACCCTACCTTCAATCCTCTACCAAAACACACATACACTCTCTTTCTTTTCTTCTGCTCTTGTGAACATGGATGATGAATGTAGTCCTTTCAATTGGGATTCTTACTACCAAGAGGAGGTATTTACCACTTCTTAAACAAAATCAACATACTTTCATTCTTGTTCATATGGTTTTGATCCTTGTTGATCGTTATCTATTTTAATCAGGGTCAAGGAATAGAAGAGTTGAAACACACTTTATTGTACACATTGGAGTTGGAATCAGCACTTGCTTGTGCCCAAGAAGAGATTGCTAGAAAAGGAGATGAAGTTTTGCATTTCAAATGCCTTTTAACAAAGACAATTAAGGAGAGAGATGAATCACAATTGAAATGTCAAAGTTTAGCCTTGGAGAACATAATCCTCCAACAAAAGATTCAAGAACTTGAAGCGGGTTCTCCTTCTTTTGTTCGAACCACTCCCGCTGGTTGCATTGAAGATGACCATCTTCTAGGTGTGGACTCATCTTCTGGCTCTAGTGAGACCTTTGTTGCAACTGGAACTCAAGCAACTCAACAACCAAAACCAGAACTAACTGATAAAGTTGTACTGACAAAAGGGTTGCCAGAGAATGGTAAGTTTCTGCAGGCAGTGGTGGAAGCGGGCCCGTTACTCCAAACACTTCTTCTAGCAGGCCCGCTTCCACAATGGCAGCATCCGCCACCGCAACTCAACTCAATTGAGATCCCACCAGTGACAATCCCATCAACTCCCACTACCAACACCTCCACCCCCACCCCCACCCCCACCACCACCACACCTAGGATGCTACTCCACCAAGACTCTTGTGTTAGCACAGTCACCTGTGTGGAGGGTTGAACACTAGAAAAAGGAGTTTAGAGCAAAGTTGTGAAGGAGTTGACAATGATTATAAACCCCACCACCTTCATCAAGAACCAAAAGGTTGTTCACCAATCATCATTGACCAACATCTAGTGTTTTGATCCATAATTTAGCCTCAAAATATGTCAATTCCCATCCTTTTCTCCAGGCTTTGAAAAGTTTATCAGGATGAAAGGGATGGCTATGATGGTCTTCTTTTCTTTTTCCCTTTAGATTGGGTGTATATTAAATCCTTTTTTTCCCTTAGACCTCAAGTATTCTAACTATTATTAGCAAAAAGAATGAGAGAGGGAACAATCAAACCCTTGGAGCCTCAATGTTTCATTGAGGCCTTTCCTAATTCCATTAGGCTATTTCCAACTGTAGGTCAGATTGGAATTGATTTTCTTGACTATATTTGAACTTTGAAGTATGCAATCACAACTTACGTAATCTGAGACATCTTACCCAAATGTATGTTGTTTTAACTATATGTTGGTTGTGTTTCATCAAATTGTTATTTATGTTATTATATTGTATTTTTGGGTCATTTATGGTGTATTATATATTAGATTTTATTATAATGATAATGTGAAAGTGTGGATGGGTGGTGCGAAGTTTTTTGGTGGTTTGCGAGCACTTAACCTGACATAATTGCATGTAGCAGTTGCATATGATGACTTCTGCTTTTCCATTTTTGTTCTGTTATGAAAGTTTATATTATGATTGTTAGAATAATGTTAAAATACATTAAAGCATTTTTCTAATCATTATATTTGTAGCAATAAGCTAATCTAAAGTTCTTAGAGTTGTTCAATATGATCATTGAATTTTCTTCATATTTTGGCAACAACAAAATTAGCTTTAAAACGAATTACATGTATGGTGATTAAAAGAATATTCATT
This sequence comes from Flaveria trinervia, assembly GCA_025506515.1. Lineage (NCBI taxonomy): Eukaryota > Viridiplantae > Streptophyta > Magnoliopsida > Asterales > Asteraceae > Flaveria > Flaveria trinervia. Next base: position 50,256,102 of record CM046452.1, on the reverse strand, counting down.
CTATTATAAATTACTAAGTGGAAATAAAAATTAAAAATAGCGACAAAGTACTCATAAGCTTTAATAAGTCATGTCCTAACGAGTCAAATTAAATTAAAAAAAATTATTCTTTAAAGTATAGAATAATATGTGAGCTAGCATTGTTAAAGCAACACAAATAATTTTCTCTCTCTCCATGTTAACACCACTAAACAAACAAATAAGTATGTTAGACAGATATTTACTAATAGCTAGATAGATCTCTCATAAATTACCTATGGAAACATCCAAACGTAGTGTTCCATTATTTTTTGGGTTTTTTTTCGTGGAATATAGTTTTATAGTTATCACATCCAGACTTTTTCTTCTTATTTTATTATCGAAAGTATTTACGTCAAAGTATTCATCTGTGCGTTTGAGCATTAGACTTCTCACAGATTCCTTGCCATGCATTTTTCAGGTGTATAAGTATTATCAGGTGAATATATCTAATAATGGAAACAAAAAACCAATGTATAGTTAAAAAAGCACGTGTCTTCGAAGCCCAACACACAAATCAGGCCTGATATATAATTGTAGTACCACGTACGACCACCAATCCCTATGACATTGTAGATGAGAGGAAGAGTTATAACTATTTTCTTAATAGTTAATAGTTTTTCAATAATAAAAAACTAACTTTAATGTCAAATGTTTAATATGTAACACTAACTCTTAACCATTAGTTACATTTTAATTTTTTTAAAACTACTAATCATATTAAAATTAAAAAATAGTCTTTTAGTGATTATTAAAAAGTTATCAAAAGGCCTTTAATATTTGAGAGAAGCCCAAGACCCGACCCATCCTACCCCAAAACCAAACACCACCTCTAGACTTTTTGTCTTATTAGCTAGTTTTATTTTTTTAACTATGGTTACATGAACACTCATATGTGTTATTGTGACGCTCTCTCCCATATTTCTCTACATATATTTATATATATAAAAAGAGATAAAGAATTATAAAACATCTCAATAATATAATAGATACACCTCTAATAATACCTTATTTTTTTATATGTTGTAAAACAATTTTATTTAAAATAATCATAGTTTTGTGTTTTTCGTGAAAATGAAGAGTTTAACAAAATATTCCAATCACCTAACAAAACTATTTTTTTATGATATACAAGAGGCATATCACAACTTTAAACAACAATATTTTGATTATTATATACTGTAGGATTGTCCAAATAGTTCGCGGCTTGAATCTCGTTTGAAAAAAACTAGAAAAAATTCTCACTCGAAATGGTTCAGCTTTAAACTAAACCCAACCAAGCCGGCTCGGTATGAAAACAAGCTTAACTTGGCTCTATTCATTATGAGCCGAGTCGGATCGGTTTAGCTCGTTTGGTAGTTCAACTCGGATTAGTTTATTTGTAATATATATCATTTTTATGTATATTACATATATTTCGCATTTGCTCATTTGTTATAATATAATATATTTTGTTAGCTATTTTTATGTTAGAATATTAAACTATGATGTTTGTATTAGTTAGTTTCATGTGATGATTCTATATTTTTGTATGTTAGAAAGAGTTATTTATTGTTAAACAACCTATTAACGTCTGAATATGAATATAACATAGAGAGAATATAGAGAAAATGAATATGAAGATAAAAGAGAAAACCCTTGTTCATGAGTGTATCTTCGTACAATCATGGTCTATATGTTTAGTATTTGATACAATAAAGCTAAATTAACAAGAAATAGTAACCACTAACAAGTTAAAAATGACAATAATAATTACAATTAAATAATATTTATCATTATCATTTGGTTATCAAAGTGCTTGGAGGTGTTGCATCATCAGAAACATTGTTAGAAAAACCCAGTGAGACGTACAAAATTATAGCAAAGGGCACTATTACAAAATTGTTAATAGTTGACGTGTGAATTAGAACTTTTTGAAATTTGCATATGAACTTAGAACTTTATAACTTTTGTTTATATTTAATTAAATGAAGTATGTTATTCAATAATTATTGATTTATAGTTTTATAATAACAGCAGGTAAATTATATATATATATATTATATATATATATATATATATAATATATATATATATATATGAGTAGTTAAATTTATTACGGGTATTGTATATCATTTTGAACGCGCCATAAAAATTCACAAAAATGACAAGCGCTTGTCATCTTTTCATTTATGACTATCCTTTCCATGACAGGCATTATGCGCCATCTACTTTCCGTCAAAAAAAATATACTGTGAAAATCAAAATTGTTTAAAACTATAACTTTTTTCTAAAAACAAGAAAACATTTTTAAATTATAATATATTTTAAAATTAAACTTTTTAAAAAATAAAAGTTTTATACAAAAATATGTTTCACAAAACAACCTAGAGTTTTTAAACAATGAGATATTGATAAACAAAATGAATTTTTTTAAAGCAATAATTTTTTAAAATGAAAATTTTAAAAATAGTAATAATGTTTACAGCTAATCAAAGTACGTTAATATTTAACGTTTTATAGTGTTTAACTCTTAGTTAATAATATTTAGTGTTTTTTTACTTAACCCATGTAATATACATGAGGTTATAACCTAGTTTGTGAATAAACATATGATATTCATCACTTGTTTAAATAATCATTAATAATTTAAGATTAATCTTGTAATATCAAAATAAATATGTTATTCTAAAATAATGTGCTTGCTATCTTATTACAAGAAAATAATATTAATGCAACCCTGGTAAAATTCTGCAGCCTTGAAATGTTGCATTAGGCCCAATGCATATTTTATTAGGGGCTGCAAACATTTGTATTAGACCTCACGTAACATTTTTATAAGATAGTGCTACTTCTTTTGAAGGTGTCGGATTTACTATTCTAACCTAACCTTTAAAGTATGCAACCTTTTTACACTAATTTATTTATTTTTTTGAAATGCAACTTTTTTTAGTTTATTACGAAAAGAAAATCTTTTCGGCAATCAAATGCAATTTTACCAATACTTACTTAAATGCAACCCTTATTATAATTTAGTTACTATATATATAACCTTTTTGAGGCTTAACGCAAACATTACCATTTTTTGATAAAAAAACAAACTTTTTTCTATAGTAAAAGCAACATTTTTTTTATTTTTGTTATACAAAATGCAAGCTTTGTGCACGTAAATGCAACTATGTAACATTATTCTTTAAAGCATTTCAATTCCTGTAAATTAATATGCATTTAATCATAATTACGATAAAAACAATATTAACATAGATATCATTGATAGTCCAATGCAGGGGAGGAACTATGCCTTAGTTAACGGGGTCAAGTGATTCCGTTGATTTTTTAACCCGTAATGTAAATGTATAATATCGATTTTTTTAGTGAACTCATAGTTTTACAGGAAGTGAACTCATTAGTATATTACAGTTAGTTTTACAGGAAGTGAACTTATTAATATATTACAGTTAAAAATATAACATAAATAGAATGCTTGGGTCATTGGTTTGCGCGCCTCTTCCAACTTGAGATCGTGAGTTTAAAACCTACAAGTTGTAGCTTGTAGCGGCCCTTTTTTTCCTTTTTATTTATGTTAAATTACTAAACTAACATTATTCTAATAACACAAAACAAAACCCTAGCCCCCATTGAAACGGACTCGTGCATTTGTTACATTGAAAACGAGCTTCTTGCAAAAGTGTTGATTGAAGATGTAATGAAACGGTCTAAAAAAAAGACGCGTAGAGAATAACTATAAAATATAAGTTTTATTTGATTTCTTTTAATATTATATTTTTGTTAACATTTTCTAATGCAATTTAATTATATTTCGAATCGACCCCGACTCGACCCGATAACCTGAAAATTTTTATATTATCTTGTTACAAAACGAAAGACCCGAAAAATAGTGACCACATTGAGAAAAATTCCTGGTTCCACTACCGGTCTAATGATGTACGATAAGATACTTATTCAAACTCAAATAACAATATAATCAACACAAACTAAGAGTTACAAAAATAAAGAGTATTGATTATATTATACTCATCCCAATTTCATCAGTTAGTGGTTCCATAACACAATGTATCATAGATTTCAAGTTTTTAAGTTAACTGTCAATATTTTTTTACATAGTTTCGAGCTCGGGTTTTTTTCTTTCACGGTCATCTTCAATTACTTTGCTTATTTATAGCAACTAAGTTTTTTCAACTTTAATGTTAGCTTTATTCTCCATCAGTCCCTCCTGAATCATATATCATGTCCAATCACCATCTTCTTTTTTATCAAAGTATATGTAACACATTTGCCATAAAATAAAAAAATGTTCATAACTATCTTTGTTTAGTACAACAAAACAGGATCTATCACAGCATTGACATCCTCTATATGTTTATAGTTCTTTATTTGTTTGTACAATATAAAAAGAAATGTATTGAACCATTAAAAAGGTAAAAAAATGAGTTATTTAGCCCAAACCTATGTTAAACAATAGAATTATAAGAATTGTGTTGAACCATTAAAAATGTCAAAAAATGACCTGTTGATGGTTAGCAATGCTAATTAGCAAACCTTATGTCACAGCCTACAAGATTACGTGGATCAGGTACAATAACTAATAGAGATCACATCAACACATGAACGCGAACAGAAGCGCAAGATTTTGGACAAAAAAGTCTACCTAACGTTGAGAGCTGACAATTAGTCCCTAACACCACTTTCAACCCTTAACAAATACCATAGACATAAAAAAAGAACAATTACATAACTATAAATAGCACAAATGGCTATATCAACGCTAAAAATTAAACCAATAATTACCACTCACCTACAACACAAACATGAACTTTGAAAGGAACTTACATACAAATGCAACCATTATTAACAAGTGGTGCAGTAATAACCAAATAAAACAAACAAAGATATCAATGCAACTTCATGTAAGAAAGAGCTGTACTACTTCCAATGGATCACCCTAGCTCCGCCACAATTGAATTCATTATAACTACACTGTTCTATATAAGGAACACTTCACAAACTATACTTCAAATTTAAGTCAAGTAGACATATAATATATAGAAATCACTCACTCTACATACTGCTAATTAAGTATCAACACATCACTTGCAATATAAGATAAAGAAACCCATTAACGTGTATTGTCAAACTTCCAGTCCTAATCAAACTTCTAATGCCTTATGTTTAGTTTGTAATGTACAACTTAGCCTGCAGCGAATGGCTTTTCTTCCATAAAACTAACTAAAATCAATAGAGAAAATGGATGAGGTGTCTTATTTGCCTGTTCGTTTTATCTTTGCACTTTGTGTGAAGATATCCGTGTTTCGAGGTTTGGTAGCGCATATTTTTTTTCGATTCATAAATTCTTACCCCTGTTTTTCCAATTTCATGATCACGTTATTTTGTTATAACAAAATATTAATGAGAAAAATCAAACACTAAGAAAACGAAATGCCTTTTGTCACACCCATGCCTTGTGGAAACATAGGAATGTAACGAAAATGAATATCACAAACACATTGTTTCAAAAAAAAAAACTAAACTTATATTAAGTCCAAATACTAAAGTGTTACAAAATATTTAATTAAATACATATTTGTAGATTATCATAATATAGTCTTAGCACAAGCTAATATGCAGAAATCACCAAGCTTACTCTTATTCTTGAATGAATTCATAATATAATTTAATTATTATCTAAAAAACATGGTAAAAGTGTCCACTAAAAATTGCCTGTGAATTTTTAGGTTTGCGACTCAATTAAACTTAAAAACGTTATTATACTTTTGCAACAAGTAAATAGATGTAATCTAAATGTCACAACCAAACTTAGGCCTTGCTAGTCTTATAATAAAATATTAGTTTTTGGTGGGAGCAATCATTTTTGTAACTATGTAGTTGTGGTTGGGGCGACCTAATATGAAAGAAAGTGTGTCAGACTCCGATGGTACTATCTATATTGATTTATTGGCTTAAATCTATGAGTTAATCGGTTATGTATAAAATTGACATGAGTGTGATAATCCTATCACATGTAATATACATTATGTAATTAGCACAATGTATAAGGCAAACAAGTATCTTGTATTTTTTGTATGTAAAGTAAAGTACTATAAGCATGTATTTCCCCTAAAATATGTAAAATGAAAAGTGGACTACGAATATTTACCTTGTGTCTTGAGTTAAGTGAGGCGACGGATTACGAACGTAACGATAAATGTCCTTCTCAAGCTACAAGTGAGCAAATACTACTTTAGTTCTAAGGATTGATTTTATGCTAAAACAATGATGACGATACTTATTTAGTTAAAAGATTGTTTAGGACCTATTGAAAAATAATGATCACTAAATAATAATAAATAATAATAATAAAGATTGATATAGGCTTCATATAACTCATTTTTAATTAATCAAGAAAAATATTACATAGATTTAAAAGTATTCACAGTCAATTGTTATCCATATCTTTATAATTTAACTAAACATCATCATCACTTAAATTTATATTTTAGTATTTTAAAATCTACCACATCACATTCCTCAACTTTATATTTAGATACATTATTTTTTATTTTGTTTTCATCTACAATCTCAACGATCAACTATTTTATCAGTTATTATTTATTATTTTAAAATGATTTTCGGTAAATTCGTATAAAAATTTGATTATCTAATTTGTGGGACTTTTTGCATATAGTAGGTTCAGTTAAAAACACGCTCGAGTCAAGACAAATAATCAAGAACATAGCATTTACAAAAACATAGCTTTACAAAGAGGCACAACAACTCATTTACCAAATCAGTGAAGAATTATCATATAATTTGGCAACACCTAATTTGATCTCCGTCAACAACAAATATGAAGGAATAACTATAAGAATCTAAATAAAAGTGCTCCTGATCACTATGTTTTCAATTTCCTTTAAGTTCACTCGGAGATTCTTTGGTCTTTTTGAAAATGGAATTTTGTTGATGTGCCAACAGAGATGACCCGAGAAAGAGGTTTCAAATGGCATCCACGAGTAGAGAGAAAGAAGAAAATAAATAAAAAGGAGTATGTTGGAAATTTGATTATATAATGGTAATAGTGTGAATCTTTAAATTTAAAGACTTGGTTTAGCTTCTTAATTATAAAGAGAAGGAATACATATGGGAGCCGGAATGGAGGAGAAATAGAAAAGATTAGTTAAAAAAACCTAGGTTAGGAATACTCTAAAACGCTTGGTAAAAACTAAAAAGTATATAACTTTAAAAAAAGAGAAAAAAATAACTTGAAATTAATTTTAATACTTGAAAAACTGTCAAAGTTCCTCTAGATACATTGTTTATTGTTAATGCTAGTTCTCTCTCAACCCCTATAAATTGACTTTAAAACGACCCAAATTCGTCAAACTCACCCAATGCATCATCACCAATATTTGTAGTACTTAACAAAAATCCAACCTAAATAGCAAATGAATACTATCAAAAATACTTTACACATCCTCGTCACTTACCTTTCTACTCATGTCATGTTTTGAAAAACGATATTCAGCAACTTTAACCTTATGCAAAAATGCAAGACAGCAACAAAAGAAAAACCATACTAAGAGAACAAAACATAAATCCAAGATAAGCTAGATTTATGTTACATCAATGGGTCTAATGTTTTTTTTTCTAAAGACAATCCAACACAAACTATGCCGTTCTTCTCAAAGTGCCCAAAACAAATTTGTCAGGCAAAAATGTCAATAAGGGCCCAAATTAACACAGTATCTGACATGAAAATCTCAAGCCTTGTCAAGTGCATCGCTGTGGTTGTACAAAGAGATGTGTAAAATATAAAATTTATAGCCCGTTTTTGACATATTAGCCATAAGAATGATGCCTGTGACGGTCCTTCTCCCTTGAAGAATATGACGAGCCATGGTAGTCTCGATCTGAAACAACATAATATAACTGTAAATTTTGTTGCTATTTACAGAATGAAGTTAATGGAGAAATAACAAAGCGACTCAGATTTGCAAGGCCTAAAAATCAACCTCACAAGAAGATGACACTAAATTCAACACAAGTCTCCCAAAAATTTTCTAAATATATATGCACAATAAAGAAAATGGTAACAAAACTTAACCTCGAGAAGAATGGTGTTTCGCCTTTTCTGCGTGTCCTGTATATTAACATAAGAATCAGACTTCGAAAACAACAGATAGCAAACTAGATGAATATTGAGATTTGACTTCAGAATAAAACTTCCTGGATTATTATTCAAAACTTGATATTAAAGCAGTAACATATGTTTTTTATTATATATAAGACCCTAATTCTTTATTAGAAAACAAAAGTGAACAAGATGAGTTTCCAGCCAACCCAACTGAGCTAATTATCACTTGTCTTGACATGACCATGACCCGCCTGATTCCCACCTCTACCAGATCAGTTCTAATTACCTTTTCAGGATGATCTGAAGGACGGTTGAGATATTTCTTTTTGCTATGTTTTAATCAAAAGTTCTTACTGTCCCACTATGAGTAACTATATCTGTTGATGTTAAATTAGCATCCGAAGATCACCGTATATTGTAGTTATCATTATGAAATAATACAAAGTGTAGGATAACAGCCCCCTACACAAAGCCATGGGAAACAACTTCCTACAAAATGTGTAGTTAAGGCTGTGAACATCAGATCATGAAGCAATCTGGCCCCTACGCAAAGTAGGAGCGGAGCTAAGTCAAGCACCAACTAGGCCCTTTATTATTTAAGGATACGATATGCAAAAAACCTCTCACAACGTAGTTGCCAGGTCAAACTTTGCAATTTCCAATTTTAAAAAGATCACTAAATGCTTGTAATTACAGGTCACAAGTTCACAACAAGCTAACCTGAATCCCGTCCTCTGTCCTTTGACCGGTGTCTCCTAACTTTGGCTTTTTCTCTATCTCTATCGGCTTCATAATCTCTCCCTCTTTCACGGTCACGAGCCTTGTGTCTATCCCTTTCTTTCTCCCTTTCCCTTTCCCTATCCTTTAACCGGTCAATGCTGGTATCTGTTACATATTCTTTACTTTTTGAAACAGTTTCGTCTTTAACCTCCCCCTCAACTGGAACCTTCTGAATATCATCATCAATCTTTGTTGAATCTTTCAACTTACTAATTGATGCTTTAATTAGGGCATCTTGTGAATCAGAATTAACAGCTGCAGGAGACCCTTTGGGTGCATCTCTATCATCAAGAACTGGGGGGCCACTTGATGAAACTTCCTACAATACATACCAAAAACCTGGAATCATGTTGCTCCTAATATAAGAGAAGAAAACAGAAGCAAGTACAGGTTTCATCTTGAACATGTACTTGCAAACAGTTTAGTATGGGTTATAATTCATATCTAGTGGGGTAAATATTAGAACATTTTAACAATGAAACTGGCTGAAAATGACTTAATGTCTATTAAAATTAAAATACTTTAAACAATCTCTTTACTCATTATATTTGATTGACTTATTAATGAATAGTTACTTAAAAATTGGTGGGATAACCCAACCCAGCCAAGTTAACATATTAAACAAACAGCTCCAGTGAGCCGAACCTCCTTCGGCCAATAACCCAGCATGTCCATTTTGCCAGAATTGCACATTATGTAACAAATAGACATTACATAAAAATTGACCTGGGAATGGGTTGCGAAGGTGAATCGCATGGCCGATTAGACATGGTAAAAGAACCACCTTGTTTGCAAACGGGTATATACTGTGCCTTAGGTAGAGTGTATAGGTGAGCTAGAACTCTACAGACTTCATCAATACCAGTTTTATCAGCATCAAATGCTTTCCACCATGGCGGATTTTCAGGCAGGGGTACATCGAATCTACGGGCAGCGGCATATACAACTCCACATGCCACAACAGCACTCTTGAACCGCACACATAAAGTTGTGCGCAAGCTGTCCAAAACATAATATGATGGTCTGTGAAAATCTAGGGGAGACAAGACAAAGGGAACATTTTGACTTTTCAAGTCAGATAGATGAAACTCATACCTATCATTTGCAAGATTCCAAGCTTCTTGTCTCAACTCTGTGGGCGTTTCAAGGGTGGCAAGATAATTTGATATGAATTTATGAGGGTGTTCAACATGGCAGATGAAACCAAGCTCCCTCAATAAATGTCGTTCGGATCTGATCAAATCCATCTTTAATTCTGCATATTTCTCTGAAAACGCCTCTAAATGCTCTATAGGCAGATTCTCCCTTCTGCATTCCATTCTGTTAAAAACATTAAGGATATGCCTTGCTCTCCTAGGGTTTTCCTCAAGCTTTGAGGCAAGTAACACACAACCAGCTGCAATTCTCTGAGGAAATCACAAATATTAAAACACATAAGGTTCATTTAAGATGAAATAGAATAAGTTGTATCTGTATTGAAACAAAAAAAAGAAGCAAACCTTCACGTTGAAACGAACAAATGATTTCTTGCAGTAGAATCGATGAAATAGAACCTGACCCGTGGCCATAACTTGTTGTGGTCTGTGCAATATGTAGTTAAGGCCTTTTACGATCTGATTATTTAACACTAAATGGGCTTTTAGCATAACTTTTATAGGGTTGCATGAAACTTAAAGAAAATATGTAAAGATTGCAAAAAGGATACAACTTAAGCAAAATGCCACTTTCTTGGATAAGATCACAGCCATATATTCTAAGTGTTGTTTCTGTGGCCTCATCGATCCCATCTTTCCTAGAAGGTGTGTTCTGAAGTTGCTCATCAGTTACATAGAATGTATCAATTGCTGTGTAAATCATAGTTTACAGAGGCTAAACCTGTCAAATGGAACATACAAGTGCACAAATCAATAGCAATAACATGTAGCAAACATATTAATTTTCATACAATATCAGGTGACATTATCAAAGAAGTCAAGTGTACACAATCACACCACATTTTAACGACCATCAAACTCTAACCTTCCAATTCAATGTGTACTATAATCTTTTCAACAAAAAACAGTCACAGTTGATAATATATTTCATTCCGAACCAGATTTAGGGTTAGAAATAGAGCATCGAAATTTGAAACGCAAGAGATAAACAACCAGATTTAGGGTTATAAAATCACCAACCGTGCCCTAAATAGATCAGGAACAATATGAATTTCACTAAAAATTTAAGATTGTCAAGCGAAGAAAGAAACGTAGGGTAAAAGGGTTTACTGACCAGCAAAGTGGGCAGAATTGGGTCGAGAGTGGAGACCCTATGTGGTTCGTCGTCGATGGCAGTGGCCGGAGCAGCTGTCTTCTGATTGGGATGTGAATCTGCGGTGAGTAAGTCGGAGAGGGTGAAGATTGGCCGATGAATGAACGAACGATTCAGTATAAAAAATCAAGCTTTCGTACAAATTTTGACTTTTAATTTTTTAACTTTTGAAAAGTTAAAAAATAATTTTATAATGTTTAACAATGTGAATTGTTACGAGTGAATACGTTAATAACTCATTTCATACTAACTTATTAACTTATTGAAAAAATCAATAAGTCAATAAACATGTAAAAAGACCGCCTGTAATATCGGGTTCAGGTTAGATCCGTTTCGCTTTTCATACTCGTATTTCATTATTACATTTCTAATTTCTAACGATAATAATCGAACCTGAACCTAATAAAATTATTCACAACTCGAGATATTTCTATAAAATTGAGTAAGCAGGTGTAGATGGGTATTCTTCGTTTATCTGACCTGATTACTCGATTAAACATGTTTGTTATTTTATTATATACCCGGAATTATTTTTTTTAATTTAATTTATTTTAAAATTATATTAAATATAATTATATAATTTTGACCTTTATAGTCCTTTTATTTAATAATTATTTTAATATATAGGAGATTAAGCTTTCTAGCAATTACATTATATAGTCTAATAAAACAAAATAACTAACAAAAACATGATTAATTTTTAGCATGTGACTGGGTGGTGAGAATGATATTTCTCAGATGTGAATCAACAATGATCGAATATGATGATTGAGTTAGTGATTATATAGCAGAAATACATAAAACACAGATCATTGAATGCTGATAATACTCATAAATACTTTTGTATTAACGATGGTGATAAGATTACAATGAATGCTAGGGTTTAGCAAGATACAGTAACTTAACACCAATGAAACATAGGACAAATCAAGGATTCTAATATTATGATTGTCTAAGATCGATGCCCAAAAGTAGGATTTTCTATTTTATTTATAAGCTGACAAAAGGCCTTTACAAAATTACTAAACTACCCCTGTACTATGCATCAGGAAACTAATCTAAGTACAAAAGCCTAATAATCATTTCTTCTGTTCATCTGCATTAACTAATGCGGATGACTTGTTCTTTATCAGCATTTCTTTGTGATCTTCAGCATTGGTGTTTGGTTATCAACATTGATAAATAAAGATGAACAAACACTTATTCGCATTTGTTGCTGAATATCCGCATTAGTTAATGCGGATGTGAAATACTTGGTAGCATTTCTTTCTAGCTATCCGCATTTGTATATGCGGATGAACAAACACTTGTCGGCATTTGTTCTTGGTCCTCCACATATACAAATGTGGATTGATAACACTTGTCTTCCTCTAAAAAAGCCTTCACCTGCATATCTTCTTGGACTTGTAGGAGAATACCAATGGAACAACCATCAACCACCTCTTGAATTAGCATGTATGATCTTTTCAGGGTCCAACAATACTCCCTTTAAGTATTATATAGCCTATGTACTTCAAGGTTTGATGGTGGTTGAAGGTGTGATGATTCTATCAGGTCTTGGACTGGTGAAGGAGCTGTAGTTGGTTCTGCCAAATAAGGATCCAATATGGATTTGATGTGAATCCTAGGATCGTAATCAGGAATTATCAATGATAGATTGAAAACAAGTTAATGATTACGGAATGATTATTAACCATTGTTTAATTGTTTAATTAATAAATATCAAACTGAATAAATATTAATTATGAAGAACAGAATGATATCAACACAATAAGTAAACGAACAAGATTTTATTCAAAAGAATGTCAACTTGTTAATGATTAATGATGAATAAACAATGAATGCTATGAACGAAGATTGCTTCGAATGTGTTGCTGTTTGTGATGTATTGATGTGATGGCTGCTAGGGTTTGTGTTTGATTGATTGTGTGAATTGATGTGATGTTTGGTGTTTGTCGTCTAGTCGCGCTAGTCTCCCTAGTCTCATGTGTGTTGATGTGAAACCTAGGACTCGTATTTATAGGCATTTGTGTTTCTATTAAGGAAACACCGAATCTTTTGGTTCGTGATTGACGCGTTGACTTGTTGACTTTTTGATTTGAATCACTTGTATCATTTAACTACAAGTGTTTAGTCTGCGTAGCTATGTTGTCTTTCGCAGGAGTTTGCTCTTCTACATGAGTCTTCACTTGAACTTCAGAGTTAGTTGATCATTAGTGAATCTTTGGTCTTCTAAAACCAAAAATATCTTTTGTGTTTTTTGAATTTTCAATGAACAGGAAAAGAAAATAAAATAAAAAATAAAAAATAAAAAGTAATTAAAAATGTCGGACTAGGCATTTTCATCCTCTGAAATGACATCACTTTTCTTTTTCACGCCATTAACCTCTAATAGATATAGAAACCTCGGTTTATCAAATGCTTTTGTGTAGAGGTCGGGGCATTGAAAATCCGTATTTATTTTAACCACATCGATTAATTGCTTTTCAAAACAGTCACGTATAAAGTGATATTTAATACCGATGTGTTTAGTTTTAGAATGTTGGACTGGAATTTTTGTTGAAGAATTGCAAACCGTAGTCGCGCATTTGCTGTTGAATCCAGATGATTTGTGAATAGCAACTTGCAACAACAACGTATTTAGCTTCACATGTTGACAGAGCAACAAAGGTCTGCTTCTTACACTGCCAGGTGACTAACCGTCTACCAAAGAACTGACGTCTTGCTAATGTTGACTTGTAATTCATTTTGCATCCGCCATAATCCGAGTCACTATACGATGTAAGCTCAAAATCATCGTCACGAGGATACCACAACCCGAGTGTTGGAGTACCCTTTAGATAACAGAAAATCCATTTAACACCTATGAAATGGTTGACTTCCGGTTTGGCCTGATATCTAGAGCATAGACACGTCGCGTACATGATATCAAGTCGAGATGCTGTGAGATACATAAGGGATCCGATCATTCCTCTATACATTGAAGCATCAACCAGATCACCATTTTCGTTGGGTGCCACATCATGGTTCGTGGCAAGTGGAGTTTGAGCAGCTGAAGCATTCTCCATGTCAAACCGACTGAGGATGTCCCCTACATATTTAGTCTGATGCAGGAAGATTCCTTTTGGTGTCTGATCCACCTGTAATCCTAGGAAGAACTTCATTTCCCCCATTGCACTTATCTCAAATTATACTTTCATTACATATTCAAATTCTTTACATAGCTTTTTGTTTTTGGATCCGAAGATTATGTCATCAACATAAATCTGTACTAGCAGTAAGTCGCCATCCTTTTCTTTGATGAACAAAGTGCAATCAATAACTCCTCTGTGAAAGCCGTGTTTCACCAGATGAGTTAAGAGTTTCTCATACCATGCTCTCGGGGCTTGATGTAGCCCGTAGAGAGCCTTATCCAGCTTGTAAACTCTGTCCCGTGGTAAGGATCCTCAAATCTTTCGGGTTGACTGACATACACTATCTCACGAATTTGCCCATGAAGGAATGCACTCTTTACATCTAGTTGACCTTATCAAACTTGACTTTCTGGTTTCCCACTTCCCCTTGAGCGGTGATGTATCCTCCTTTATTTCCAGCAAATGAGACATGTTCCCCTTTAATTTGTTTGACATTTGAAAGGAGAGTCAGGTTCTCGGTCATGTGCCTAGACGCCCCACTATCAACAATCCAGGTATTTGTGATAGCATTGTAACGGACACCTTGCACATTCAGAAGAAATTATCAGTTTAGATTAGGGACCCAAGCCTTAATGGCTTGGGTGACCCAAAGGAATCACGCATCATGAACTCAACCCACTGTCCATTTGAGGGTGAGGGCATATCATTCTTATTAGTGTTCTCAATATCAGACACTAGACTTGACTTTTCTTTCCATAAGCCAGTTTGTGTAGGGCCTGTTTGTGATAAACAGACGACTGGCTTACGGTTTGAACTTTAGGTTCATTAATTCTTTTTGGTGGAGTAATAGAACTCCTTTTCGAAGAACTTGGTTTAGTATCATGAAGTTCAATTTTCTTTCTTAGTGTCTGATAGTAAGGACAGTTAGAAGCGATGTGTCCTCTCTTTCCATAATTGTAGCATGATCTACCTTCTACATGTTGGGAAAATTGTCTCTGTGGGGAAGTGCATGATACATGTGTAACTTTAGTCTGGTTGGGTTTGGACACTTCTTGTTTAGATGTTTTTGCTTCTTTAACAAAATTCATTGTTTGAACGTTTTTAACATCTTTAGCCTTTTGTTTATTTGGACTGTAACGTGGAGCACGTGGTTGGTTAACTGATTTGGTCATTTTGGGTTCAGAAATAGACATGTTTGAACCTGACTTTACATTAACCTTTTCATATTGTTCATCCAAACACACAATAGACATCTTACCTTTAGATTTCAATGTAGCCTCCTTCTGTTTAGTGACAGAATTCACCGGTTTACTCGTGGAATCCAGATCACTAACTAGAGGAGTGGACACCACATGATCCTTAATTAGATTGTTATTTACTGGTCTACATTTAGCATTTAACATGATCTCATGTGGTGGTGGGACCACTTTGTAACCCAAACCCTCCCCGTTATATCGTTCTTTCACTAAGTGTTGAACTATGTGAGAAGAACTGGTCCAACTGTGCAGTTTTTGTTTTAATAAGTTGACTTCGACTTCTAAAACTGCTTTTTCTTTCTTAGTTTCTTCCAGGGAGTTTAAATAGAACTTTATATCATTGGCTTGATTAAAAGTAACAACCTCGGTTTTCCTTAGTTGTTTATTCAAAAGTTCTATTTTCTCTTTATAACTGTGCTAATTTTGTTTTAAAATCCGATTAGCTTCTGTGCATAGTTGTAAGTCATTTACTAAGCTATCATTGTGGTCTAATAACCTAGCAAATTTTAAATCTATGCTTTCTCTAAATTTGTTATATTCATTACAAGCATGAAATCAAAGAGTTGGTCTTTTGTACTTACGTGTGAAGACTCGGTTGAATCAGCCATCAATGCAGAGTTTGACTCTTCGGATGCTGGAGATTCTGAACATGTCGTTCTGAGATCTTCTTCAATCAGGTGATTGACCACAGTCGTAGTATCTTCATTATCTGGCATCACTAGTTCAACTGCGATTTCCCCTTCACTTGCAGAGTCATCATCCAATTCCTCGACACATGCAATATTCGATTCACCAGGAGACACAAAACGGAACGTCCAATCCTGCCCTTTGTCATCCTAAGTAGTCAAGGCCTTTGTCTCTTTGCTTGGTGAGGTAGCTCCACTCATTTGTTTGTCTTGACGGGTGAAGGTTGAGAATGGATTTCCGTTACCTGCTCGTAGTCTTCATCGGCCATATGT
>CM046452.1:50222404-50239420 GCA_025506515.1 Flaveria trinervia | reverse complement strand
GAAGTCTTCAGACTTTAGATCTTCAGCTGTTGTCTCAGTCTTTGTCTTCAGTACTTCAGACGTACTTCAGCAGTTGTATTCTTCAGACTTTGTAGAACAGCTGATCAGGTCTTCTTCAGCTGTTGTGATGTCTTGTGGGACTTAGAGGTTTTCTGATCAGGCTCATTGGTTCTTTTGGTCCAACAGTACTGATGATCATTAGTAACCATTCACAAATATGTACTGATTCTGTTAAAAGAAACTGATGCAGTTACAACTACTGATGTAGTTAACTACTGATGTCAGTAAAAACAGATAAGTACTGATGTCCTATGAAACAATTGAAAATAGCTAAAAAGTCTAATGTAAGTGTTGAGGACAGTATGAAATAGTTGAAAAGCTAAGAATTGACGAAAGCTACTGATGAGAATTTTCTCTTTAGTTGTTTCCACAAACTACTGTTTCACCTAAACAGCTGATGACAAAACCATGTCTTTAGTAGTTTCACAACTACTGATGACTAATACCAAGTCCTCAGTTGTTTACAATAGCTGAAGACAAAACCAAGGTTTTCAGTAGTTTCACAACTACTAATGACTCTAAAACCAAGTCTTCAGTTGTTTTCAAACGTTGATAGCTAAAACCAAGTCTTTAGTTGTTTTCATAACAACTGATGCCAACACCAACACTTTCAGTCGTTTTTTTCAGCCTTTTCTTAACCTATAAATACATGCACTTATAGCCAAACGTTTCATTAGCCGTTTTTCAAACCTTTTCTCTCTCCAGTCGTTGGTGAACCAGAAACAGGTGCTCATCACCCCCGACATCATTCACAAAACCCTAAATTTGCATGATGGCACCTATGTTAAAGAAAACCCGAAAGGGACCACTGATATGTCTTTCATCAATAACGGGTATGAAGGAAACTTAAGTGCTACAACCATACTTAAAAAGCACTTCCATGATGTTGAACGACTTATCTTTCATACGGTGAATATCTGCCTTGCATCAAAGACATCTTCTTGGGATCAGATGTCTTCCTGATGGCAACACGTATTGTACTCTATCTTTGAACGCCAAAATCTAAATTTTTCTGAGATAGTGTTCATGGAACTAAAGGATCTGGTTCAGAAACCTGTGGCAAACAGATGGCTACTTTATCCTAGGTTTCTGCTGGCCATAATTTTGAATCAATTAAAATCTGATGGCCTTGTTGGTCTTGGAGTCCCTGCTCCAGCTGTTTTAGCTGAGGTATACTCCAGACATAACTCAGACCCTACTCTAAAAGGGGCTGCCCGGATGCTAAAACCCAAGCAGAGGGAACCCACAGCCACCACTTCCAGATCCAAAGTCCCACCAACCCAAATCCAAAAAGCCCAAAAAGGCTACTCAGGGAGATGAGTCCCCTGAGGATGCCCTTGTACCACAAACACAGGAATACATACTCGTTCTAACCCCCTAGTTATGTCCAAGACTCAACCTGCTGAAGCCGCACAGGTATCCTCTCAACAGGATCCTGTTGCAACCACAATTGGGGATCCCACATTTCTGGATCCTATCTCAATTGAGAGGGTTACCATTGAAGAGCACCTCTCACCCCGGGTGCAATCTGCTTCGGACCAATCTCCACATGCAACCGCCCCTCAAAGCCCAACACTGATAGTTGCTAAAGTGCTGAGTCAGTTGCATTCCTCACCCCCTCCCCAGAAACCACTTATCACTGGGAATAGCTAAACCATTGAGGGGGAGGACCAAAATGCTTCTGATAACCCACAGCACAGGGGTTACAATGTTCAATCTCCAAGTGTAGAAACGAAGGTTCAAACATCTGGTAAGGCTGCCACTTCTACTAATTCGCAAATGATTAGGATGAAGGTGGTAACATCCATAAGACCTTACCAGAGGCAACTGCCAATGAAGGACACAGTCCTGAGGCAGGAAGTCCCCAGTACCAAGAACAAGGGGCACATGCTTCTACTGATCTACACTCAGAGCATGTACATCCTGATTCAATCAGCAGGTCAGGTGATTCAGCACAGACTGATGATGACCTGGGCTTTTTCTATGATGTATTAGCCCATAATACCATCCTAGAGACTGAGGTCAGTAGACTCAAAGAGCTGCTAGGCAAAATGTCTCAGGATCAAAGTCCATCTACCCTAAAAACCCCACATATGGCACCTTCAATTGAAGGTTCACCAAACACTAAGCCTACACACTTACTGAGCCACCAACCACTACTTTTGGCACCACCTCTCAGGGACAGAACCCCTCTGAGCAGATGGTTGCTATCTTTCAAAACTCCTTACCTCTCATCACTCCCATCATCACTGACATAGTGCATAAAGCCATTGATGAGAGGATCTCCTCAAATCTACAAACACTCATTGATGATGTTGTTCACAAATCTCTTTCTGCCTTTCAAGCCCCTGATCCCAATGCAACCAAAAAGGGGGAGACTTCCAAGTCTAAGGCAGTGAAAGAAAGAAAAGAAAAAGAGTTGATGATGAGAAAGAACCTACAAAAAGAAGGAGGTGTGGAAAAGAACTGATCTCAGAACAGCTGATCACAAATAAAGAGAAGGAAGACCAACTGATCACATATAAAAGAAAGAAAAGTGTGAGTCAAAAGTGATGAAGATAAATCCTTAGAAGATCTTGTCAAAGATGCTGATGAAGCTCACAGCAGATCCATGGATAAAATTATAGATCAGCTCTTTCGACAAGGTCATGACACAGCCACACTAGACACTGAGATCAAAGGCTGAAATAGAAGAGATTCAAGCTAGATGGGCGGTTATAGTGTGTTGGAAAGGGAAAGATTGGAGATAATGATCAGAATCATGCCAAATATCTTGGAAGATCATTGATAGAGATAAAGGCCTGGTCCAAAGACAGTATCTTGGAGATAACCAAGAAAATATGCTCTGCTGGAGGCTATAATAAAGGGTTGATCATCGAAGCACTGGATGAAGCAGGTGCAGGGAAGAGAACTGAAATGGCAAAGCTCTCCAAAGCCAAACTCACCACCAAAATGCTAAGTCAGTCTTCTCACACTCCCATTCAAACACAACCCTTATCTCTAAAATCTCCCAAATCTATCCCTAAACCAAAGCCACCCACAACTCAACCCACAAAACTAATCCCTTTACCCCAAAACCTACCTCGAACCTTACCCAGTGATACACCCAGAAGGAGGAGAAGGGTGTTGAGGGTAGAAGAAGATGAAGAAGAGGATGATGATGAAGATTGTTTGCCAATCTCTGCTGTTCTCAACCTTAGAACACCTGAGCATAGAAGTCAACAAGTGATTACACTGACTTGCAAATGCAGATGGTGAAGGTAAAGATTGAAGAAGCAGAACAACAGAAGCAGCATGATGAGCAGTTTCTCAAGATGGTTGACAAGGATTTCCCTCGGTCCTCATCCATTCAAGAAATGAAGAAACATGCTATGAGGTTGTACACTCTTAGATATACTTTTCAACATCAAAGAGAAAGAGTGCGGATCTGGCCAGACCCCAGGGTAAGTTCTAGAATTCATAAGAAGAATATACCAAGTAGATATCATGGCCAAGTGAAGAAGACCTTGAATGCTACAATTACGTTGGCCATGGTAGTCTCACCCTGGGAAATCATTGAAGAATTCAAGAGAGCTCACAACTCCAAGACAACCCCTCAATCTATTCTTGAGAACAAAATGATCAAGAAGGGGTTGTTATACAAACGACTTGAAGATCTTCAGAAGAGTGAACTCCAGTTGTTGCTTGAAGGCTCTCACCCTGATGAATTTGCTTACAGAGAGATAACAACTGTGGAGTTGAAAAATGGAAAGACAGTGAGATACCTGTCTGAGTATTATGGCCCAGAGTTTTCTTCGAGGAGAGGAAGAAGCAGAAACTCACCAAGGAGGAACAAGTTGTTCCCTTGAGGCCTATGCTAGTGAGTCTTATAGACTCATTAATGGGAATTAGGTTCATGGTTGGACAAGACTCTGTGTCCAGTTTCCCAAGAGAGATTTCCCTTCCATACTTAGCCAATAAAAAGATTAGAAACCTTTTCCGGCCTGTGCTTAACTGATTACCTCTGAAGCTAATCAAGAGGGTGTTTCTGCCAAGAATAAGTGGGATCATCAATAAGTTTAGAGGTTTTGGCTGCATTGGTTCAGGGGAGTTTGTTTGGACCAAAAGAACCAATGAGCCTGATCAGAAAAACCTCTAAATCCCACAGACATTACAACTGCTAAAGAAGATCACAACAGCTGAAGACATCAGCTGATTACAAGGTCTAAAGACAAAGTCTGAAGCCATCAGCTGAAGACAAAGTCTGAAAGTAAAGTACTGAAGAACAAAGACTGAAGACAAAGACTGAACACCAAAGTGATAAGTAGTTGTCACAATAGCTGAAGTAATTAACTTCAGTAGTTGTGACGGTTTCCTTTCAGTACTTGTAATCTACTTTTCAGTAGTTGTAGTTCAGTAGTTTTATGTTTTTATACTTAAGCATTCTCTGAGATGTAATCAGTAGTTGAAAACATTCTCAGTAGTTTGCATAGTTTCAGTAGTTTGAATAATTTTGTTAGACGTCACTATCAAGTGACATCAGCAGACGTCACATTTCCTATATAAGGAATGTTGACCTAGTTGTAAAGTGTGACATTGAGCCACCACGAAAGCATATGAATGAAATACTTCTTTTGCAGAATTCTCTCTTTCTATAACCGTTTACTATTACATTGAATATCAATTGTGTTCTTGTGAATTTTTTAATTCATTGTTCGAATTCCGCTGCAATACTCTCTAATTAATCAAACTTAGATCACTCATCCTAACACATCATACATATACACAAATAATATCATTATTATCTTCATCATTCATTCATTAACTTTCATTCTTTCAAACGTTCTTACTTTTATTCGTTCATTCATTACTTCCACTGACATGTACATTACCCCGAACATTATGCACGAAACGGGTAATTGGGCCTGAAGTCTTTCATAGACCTCGAACATTATGCATGAAGCTGACTCTAGTACCTAGGGCAAGTACATTAACCATTTATCTTTTCTCTTTCATTCCGGATCAATGCCATCTGATATACCCCGAACATTGTGCACGAAGCGGGTAACTGAGCCTGAGGTCTTTCATAGACCTCGAACATTGTGCACGAAGCTGACTTTAGCACCTAGGGCAAGCGGCAAGTGTCACACCCTTAAAATCCACATGCGGAGTTTTACGCGAGGCATGTGTACAAACCAGGATCACAGTCAATAGTTACTCAGAACGACTCTATATGTCATAATTAAAATAAAGCAACCAAAGTATAAACTTTAAACTGTGTGGAAGCGTTTTGTAAAACAACCCAAGGAAATAAAAAAAAGTATACTATGGCAAAACATGCGCCAACCCAAAAGAGTAAACATTAACCATTAAAATAATAAGAATGACTTGAAGACCGAGTCTTAGGATGCAAGTGAAACCATGTGGTGCTCCTAATGGCAAGCAAGGAAATGACCTAAGAATAGCATACTAAAATGTCAACACAATGGTTGGTGAGTTCAAGAGTGATAATCAAACATAAACAGTTTAATAACATAGATATAAAAGTAGTGCATTGTAACAAATAGCTAATCCATTAACAATAAATATTAATTCATAATGATTTCACAATGGAAGCTGACTGTGTTACGTTGTTGCCTCCTATCACGACTTAACAGGCCGTGACAATGTTCAATAGGATAAATTGCACCCAGTTGACCTCGAGTCACACAGGTGGGGCTCGTCAGACCCAGTAGTACTACCCAAATTTCCCCGCTATTCAATATAACAATTTGAAAGTGTGAGGACTTTTCCATGATATCAACATTATATTAATATTATACACAACTTGAATATATAAAGCGTTTGTGATTTACCAGTATGCTATCTCCCCCAAAAGAGATTAAATAAAGAGTGGGGCATGAACTCACCTGATACGCGTGATAGACACTTAGAGTTTTACTTGACAGACAGAATGGACAGACAACCTTCAGAGGTTACCTAGATCATATAAGTACATGAGTACGTGTAAACAAAGAACATGTGAAACCCGAAGTACACTACAACCAAGGACTCATGGTTTTAGAAAAACAGACACGTTTGACCCAGTTGACCGTTGGTGACTTTATGTGTTGTAAACCATTCAAGCAATTATAAACATATATCATACATGGTTAACATTCAAATAGATCATATCTATGCTATAATATGTAGGTGTATCACTTAGATCATTATACAACCAAGTATCATACAATCATGTGAATCTAGAACATTAACATATCCACTAGTTATAACACAACCAATATACCACACAAAGATCAAATCACGCACCACATGCCATGTGAACCACTCATGACTTCACATCCTAAACCTTGCCAACCCTACCAAGTAGGGGCCTTAGATTCGCACGCGTGTATGATGGTCATAATCATATCATTAACCATGTTCATTGCATTCAACAAACATCACAACAATCAATTTCCAGTCCTAAACATAATGTCCTAACTACTAATCACCATCAACATCATATATGATCATCAAAGTACAAATATCACCCATGATTATCCAAGCATCCTATACAACTAATTTAACACGTTCTATCACATTAGAATTCATCCATGAACCTACTACCATGCTCCTAACATCCCAAACATGTTCAAACTATCCTCCATCAAACATTGTGCAAATAAAGTTTCCCTTTTAAGAAAGCACATCCCAAAATCTATCAAACATCCACTGCATTCATGAATTCATTAATAATATATGAATTCAAGTTCATATCAACATCTAAGCATGATCACAACATCAAAACATCATAACTCATTAATTCATATCCTAAAAAGTTACTATCTTTAGTAATGTATAAACTATAACATGTGTTCTTGAATTCCCCATGATCGCAACAACAATCTAACATCTAAACATCACCATGAACACATCCATAACATCAATTCATCAATAATTCAACATTACATGCAAAATAAAGTTACTATTATTAGTAAGCTATGAACACCAACTTCAATTCATCAATTTCTTGCAAGATCAACGTAACCTAACATTCATACAACCTACAAATCATCATACATTCATCAAACAATCATCAACTTTACATAATCATGCTAATTTCGAATTAGGGTTTGCATAAAACCAAAGTTCATGATCAATCCACTAAAAACATACAATTCATGCATAATCAACGTTAAACAACATGTATTCAATCCAACTAACATACTAACATCATCAATTTCGACTCCATGAACACCCATTCATGAATTTAAGTTCGGCCATAACAATAATTCCATAAAAACTTGAAAAATCTAACCTTTAAACGTGTGTAACTTGCAATTGATGATTCCTATGTGTTGTATGCCTTGTAATCGAACAAGATCGATGCTTTGATGCTTGTTCTTGGTCGAATTCGAAGTTGGGAGGGTGTGGGGATATAGATCGCAGCCGAATGGGGTGGGGCTAGGGTTTGGGATTCTTTTGTTTAATTTTAATTTCCATATTACCCTTTAAGCCCTTTAATTTGTATTTTATAAAAACTACACTTTAAACTCTTTGTAAAGTGTTTTTAACTTACTAATATAAGGATATAAACTAATAAAAATCATTATATATTTTATCTTTATAAGAA
This sequence comes from Flaveria trinervia, assembly GCA_025506515.1. Lineage (NCBI taxonomy): Eukaryota > Viridiplantae > Streptophyta > Magnoliopsida > Asterales > Asteraceae > Flaveria > Flaveria trinervia. Next base: position 50,231,766 of record CM046452.1, on the reverse strand, counting down.
CACAAGACATACGAATAAATAGGCACGTTTCCGCATTACGCGATTAATTTTCTAATTAACATTTAAAACATGCAAAGATATAAACATAACACAATAATCACATAATCAATTAGATTAACATTAATTTAACATTATTAATTATTATTAGGTCACCAACGTTAAACGACAACTTGTGTGTGTTTACGACACGTGTATGCAAGACTTAACGGAACTAACGGAGTTTGATAACGGAAATTTACCGGATGTCACATTATCCCGTGTTGAAAGAATTTTCGTCCCGAAAATTGCGTTACATGGTGAGAGTGTCCATCACTGTTCTACTGCATTGGCACGCAGAAATCGAAATCGAGTGAGTTTTGGGTGAGTTGTCACATCATCCCCATGTTGAAAGAAATTTCGTCCTGAAATTTAAATCAATACCTTCGTCTGCTGGCATCGTCCTTTCGAATAGTTGAGGGTACTTAAGCTTCATTTGATCTTCCCGTTCCCATGTGAATTCTGGTCCACGCCGCAAATTCCAACGGATTTTGACAATAGGTATCTTGCTTTGCTTAAGTGTTTTCACCTCACGGTCCATCACCTCGACTGGTTCTTCGATAAAACGCTACTGTTCATCCACTTGAACTTCTTCTAGTGGTACGACCATTGTTTCATCAGTTATGCACTTCTTCAGGTTTGACACGTGAAATACGCCTTTCCATGGTGAGACTTTCAACAAAACCTTGTCACCAACCTGAAACTCTAAAGGTTTCCGCCTCTTGTCAGCATAACTCTTTTGTTTGTCTCGCGCTCCAGCCATACGGTTCCGTATCTGCACAAACTTCTCGGTTGTCTCATGAATTAACTCAAGACTTGTTAGCTGACTATCACCAATTTCTGCCCAGCAAACTGGTGATCGACAGTTTCTCCCATACAGTATGATAACTGTTGTTATAAGAAAACTCCAAAAATGGCAGGTGAATTTCCCAGTTATTCCCGAAGTCAATCAGACAAGCACGTAGCATATCCTCCAACGTCTGTATGGTACGCTCACTCTGGCCATCCGTCTGTGGGTGATATGCAGTACTCATATCCAATTATGTACCCAAAGATTTTTGCAATGATTGCCAGAAATGTGACGTGAAACGAGCGTCGCGGTCGGAAATAATTGAGATCGGTACACCGTGTCTCGAAACAATCTCTTTAAGGTACAATCGAGTTAATTTCTCCATCTTATCCGTTTCCTTAATTGCAAGGAAATGAGCAGACTTTGTCAATCAATGCACAATAACCCATATCGTGTCACAACCAGTATTAGTCCGCGGTAACTTAGTAATAAAATCCATGGAAATCTGTTCCCATTTCCACATTGGTATCTCAGGTTGTTGTAATAGTCCGGATGTTTTTTGATATTCCACTTTTACTTTTGAGCAGGTCAAACACTTGCTCACATACGTAGCTACATTCGCTTTCATGTTAGGCCACCAGTAGTGCGCCTTTCGGTCATGATACATCTTGTCGGATCCAGGATGTATAGAATACTTAGATTTGTGTGCCTCGCTCATAACTAAATCTTTTAGATTTCCATAAACAGGCACCCAAAGTCTATCCATGAAATACCTAATTCCATCCTCTTTCACCACCAGCTGTTTATCCATCCCCCTTACCGACTCAGAACCAACATTTTCTACTTTTAAGGCTTCTATTTGTGCCTCCTTAACTTGTTCGGGCAGTTGGGTACTGATAGTAAGTTGTAAAGCTCGCATCCGTCTGGGTTTAGCTATTTCCTTCCTGCTTAAGGCATCGGCAACTACGTTCGCCTTTCCCGGATGGTACTTAACAGCGCAATCATAGTCGTTTAGTAGTTCCACCCAACGTCGTTGCCTCATATTCAACTCTTTTTGCTCAAAGATATATTGAAGACTCTTGTGATCGGTGTTGATAGTGCACTTGGTACCGTACAAGTAATGTCTCCAGATCTTTAAGGCAAAAATCACTGCACCCAATTCTAAGTCATGGGTGGTATAGTTCTTCTCATGAACCTTTAGTTGTCTCGAGGCGTAGGCTATCACCTTATCTCGTTGCATCAAGACACAACCCAATCCTTGAATGGATACATCGCAATACACCACAAAGTCATCTGTTCCCTCTGGTAATGCTAGTATCAGGGCAGTATAGAGTTTTTGTTTTAACAATTGAAAAGCTGATTCTTGACTCTCACTCCATTTGTACGTCGTTCCTTTGTGGGTCAAGGCAGTGAGAGGTTGTGCGATCTTAGAAAATCCTTCTATGAATCGTCGGTAATATCCTGCTAACCCTAGAAATTGTCTTATCTCACTCGGCGTTTTGGGTGTAGTCCAATTCTTTATCCCCTCAATTTTGGCAGGATCAACATGTATCCCTTTCTCATTAACAATATGATGTAGGAATTGCATTTCTCTTATCCAAAAGTCACACTTTGAGAATTTGGCATACAGCTGCTCATTTTTCAATAGTTCCAAAATCATTCGTAAGTGCTCTTCATGATCCTCCTTGGTCCTAGAATATATATCAGTATATCATCAATAAACATAATGAGAAACTAATCAAGATAGGGTTTGCACACGCGGTTCATGAGGTCCATGAACACAGCAGGTGCATTAGTTAACCCAAAAGGCATGACCGAGAACTCATAATGACCATAACGAGTCGAAACGTAGTCTTGGGAATGTCTTCTTCTCGAACTCTAGGTTGATGATAACCAGATCTTAAGTCAATCTTCAAATAATAGCTTGATCCCTCAAGCTGATCAAACAAGTCGTTGATACGAGGTAAAGGGTATCGGTTCTTGACTGTTACTTTGTTTAACTCTTTATAACCGATGCACATCCGGAATGTGCCATCCTTCTTTTTAACAAAAAGAACATGAGCTCCCCAAGGTGATGTGCTAGGTCGAATAAATACCTTATCTAAAAGCTCTTGAAGTTGTGATGACAACTTTTGTAGCTCGTTTGGTGCTAATCGATAAGGTGCCCTAGCAATCGGAGCTGCGCCGGGAGTCAACTCAATCTGGAATTCCACTTGGCGGTGAGGTGGTAATCCAGAAAGATCCTCTGGAAACACCTTTGGAAAATCACGCACTATGGGAATATCCTCCATTCTCCTTTCTTCTGCCCGCTTATCGGTTACAAGTGCTAGAATAGCCACACGACCCTTTCGTAATAAATTTTGAGCTTTCATGTATGAGATGATGCCTATCATAGCACCACTCCTATCACCTCTGACGGTAATGATGTTGTCATCAACAAGGATTCGTATGATCTTCTCATGACATATGACTTCCGCTTGCTTGCTAGAGAGCCAATCCATGCCTACCACAACATCAAAACTCCCCAGCGTAACAGCATAAGATCTATAGCAAAAGTATGACTAGCAAGTTTTATCTTATAGTCTTTAAGGATATGTGTTAGATGGATCTGTTTACCGTCAGCTAATTCCACAGTGTATTTAGATTCTAAAGCAGAGGGTACATCACTTAAAAGACTACAGAACTTTAGGACACGAAAACTCTATCAGCTCCAGTATCGAATAGTACCGTAGCAAAACAACCATTAACAAAGAACCTACCAGTAACAGTTGTGGGATCATTTAGAGCCTCACCTGAGCCAATGACGAAGGCTCTCCCCTTGGCTCCATCTTTGTTTCCCCCATTACCAGTACCATTTCCACCGTTGTTGTTATTACCGTTGTTGTTGTTGTTACCGTTGTTGTTGTTGTTGTTGTTATTGTTGTGTTGCATTACCATCTCTCTTAGTTGTGGGCAGTTTCACCTGTAATGCCCTTCTTTCCCACATTCAAAACAACCTTTGGGAGTTTCTTGAGGTTGTTGTGGCCTCCTTACCAGTTCACCACGACAATCCTTAGCAGCGTCTCCAATTTTTCCATAGCGTTGACACTTGAAATTATCACACCTTCCCACATGATGGTAATTACACCGAGTGCACTTCGGATGTCTACCACCATAACCTCTGGGTCCTTGATTATTTGCAGCGTTTGGTTGAAGTTATGGTTATTGTCGAACCTCCATTGTTGCTGATGGTGTTGTTGCTGTGTTTGGTTCGGTTGAGGTGACCACTAGAAGATGATGATGCTTTGGTGTTGTTGGGCAATCCCACTTTCTTTTGTTGTCGGGCACGCTTGCCACAGCGCCCAGCTTGGGTAGACGTCCTTGCTCCACAGCTTGGTCAGTTAGCTTATGAGCTAACTGGATGGTTTGCTAAAGTGGTTGGGTTGGAAGCAGTTACCATACTTTGAATTTCGGGTACTAATCCTCGTATGTAATGCTCCACCCTCTTATGCACCTCATTCACCATTCCTGGGCACAAAGTTGCTAGTTCATTGTTCTTGTGGTGTAGGCCTCGATTTCGAGCCCTGCATCTTCAATTGCCAGAACTCCATCTCTAGCTTCTGCACTTCATTGCGAGGACAGTACTCCTCAGTCATCATTGTTTTGAACTCATCCCATGGAAGCCCATTCGCCATTGCTTGTCCTAGCATCTGGACTTGCGCGTTCCACCAAGACAGAGCAGCACCATCCAAAGTCCCGGTGGCATACTTCATTTGATCCGCAGGTGGACAGTTACATTTGGAGAAGACAGACTTAGTCTTCTCGAACCATCGTACAAGCCCTACAGCACCCTCTGTACTGCTGTAGGTCTGTGGTTTACAGTACATAAAGGACTTGTAGGTACACACTGGTGGTCCTGTTTTAACAAAACACACATTAATCAGACATCCCATACAGTTATGTAGGTATCAGATTTATCTTTCTATCATTGTTTACTGCTGGCTGACCGCGTGGGTAGCAGCCACTGCGCCTGAACATGCTCATTAATTAGAGCAGCTAATTCTGCGGGGGTCATGTTAATAGCACCACCGCCCTGTTCTCCGGTGCCACGTCCACGTTCGCGTCCACGACCACGTCCACGTCCACATCCACGGGCGTCCATTATTTTCACTTTACATTCACAAATACAATAATGAGTAACATCAAACACATTTATCTCATTGAAGCATAGTAAACAGTAAATAAAAGAAATAATGAATCATGACAACCACAACATTCATAACAAAAATAATAACCAAAGTAAATAAATTGTAAATGAGTCACAATGTATTTATCAATGTCAAAATTAAGTTTGTCGTTCGTGTGGGGAAACAACCCTTCCCACATAGATTTTAAAAAAGAAAACTACATAGTCTAAGTCATACAATAAAGTCAATCGACAACATCTGACCCATCACTGTCATCCTCCATCTCCACCAGTTCCTCCTCCTCGGGTCCCTCCTCGGGATCCTCATCCTCAGGTCTGCTGCAGGAGCAGGAGCTATAGCAATCTGAAGTGCCACTACTTGAGCTTCTAAAATAGAAATCCTATTATTGGCTACAGCGTCCCACTGTTCACGAGCAGTCACGTGCCCTCGGAGTGCCATGAGACCATCTTGCATATGGTGACACCCGTTTAGGGTCTTCCCATGTTGTTCCTCGAGTTCATCCAGTTGATGTCTCAGTTTGTACACCTCTTGCTGCAGTGTACAAACATCACCCGTGAGCCGCTTGACTCGATGTTGCTCAGTGTCCAGTGCTGCCACTAGTGCAGCAATCAGTTGCTCGTTAGACTGCACCGTCCGTGGGTGTGAAGGCATTGGCTGGTCGGCATTGTTCCTAGTCCTGGGCCACGGGACAGGTACGCGCTCCCTATACATAATATGATCAACGAATCTAGGAGAAACTCTAGTCTCGTGGAGGGTCACGCTCCATCAATGCAAAAGGTTGATCCCAGTCAATCTCCTCTCAAGTATAAGCTAGTCAAGGCCAATCGAATCCATTGTCAGGTACAGGTGCGGGAGGTGGGGATTCAGATCGTGAAGGTGATTCAGGTCGCTTACCGGGATCTCTCGATGACGATACCATGATACAGAGAGTGTGACGTGTATGCCAATGAGTATAGTAGATGAGAATAAGGCACAGGTAACTAACTAACTGTGTGTGGTTATAGTCTAGTGTGTATGTAACCTAGTTCCCTATAACCAATGGCTCTGATACCAATCTGTCACACCCTTAAAATCCACGTGCGGAGTTTTACCGCGAGGCGTGTGTACAAACCAGGATCACAGTCAATAGTTACTCAGAACGACTCTATATGTCATAATAAAATAAAGCAACCAAAGTATAAACTTTAAACTGTGCGGAAGCATTTTGTAAAACAACCCAAGGAAATAAAAAAAAGTATACTATGGCAAAACATGCGCCAAACCAAAAGAGTAAAATTAACATTAAAATAATAAGAATGACTTGAAGACCGAGTCTTAGGATGCAAGTGAAACCATGTGGTGCTCCTAATGGCAAGCAAGCTAATGACCTGAGAATAGCATACTAAAATGTCAACACAATGGTTGGTGAGTTCAAGAGTGATAATCAAACATAAACAGTTTAATAACATAGATATAAAAGTAGTGCATTGTAACAAATAGCTAATCCATAACAATAAATATTAATTCATAATGATTTCACAATGGAAGCTGACTGTGTTACGTTGTTGCCTCCTATCACGACTTAACAGGCCGTGACAATGTTCAATAGGAGAAATTGCACCCAGTTGACCTCGAGTCACACAGGTGGGGCTCGTCAGACCCAGTAGTACTACCCAAATTTCCCCGCTATTCAGTATTAACAATTGAAAGTGTGAGGACTTTTTCATGATATCAACACTATATAATATTATACACAACTTGAATATATAAAGCGTTTCTATTTACAAGTATGCTATCTCCCCCAAAAGAGATTAAATAAAGAGTGGGCATGAACTCACCTAATACGCGTGATAGACACTTAGAGTTTTACTTGACAGACAGAATGGACAGACAACCTTCAGAGGTTACCTAGATCATATAAGTGCATGAGTACGTGTAAAAAAAGAACATGTGAAACCCTAAGTACACTACAACCAAGGACTCATGGTTTCAGAAAAACAGACACGTTTGACCCAGTTGACCCATTTGACCCGTTGGTGACTTTATGTGTTGTAAACCATTCAAGCAAGTATACACATATATCATACATGGTTAACATTCAAATAGATCATATGTATGCTACATATCCAGGTGTATCACTTAGATCATCATACAACCAAGTATGATACAAGTCATGCGAATCTAGAACATTAACATATCCACTAGTTATAACACAACCAATATGCCACACAAAGATCAAATCACCCACAACCATGTGAAGCCACTCATGACTTCACATCCTAAACCCTGCCAATCCTACCAAGTAGGGGCCTTAGATTCGCACGTGTGTATGAAGGTCATAATCATATTCATTAACCATGTTAATTGCATTCAACAAACATCAACAATCAATTTCCAGTCCCAAACATAATGTCCTAACTACTAATCACCATCAACATCATACATGATAATCAAAGTCCAAACATCACCCATGATTATCCAAGCATCCCATACAACTAATTTAACATGTTCTATCAGATTAGAATTCATCCATGAACCTACTACCATGCTCCTAACATCCCAAACATGTTCAAACTATCATCCATCAAACTTTGTGCAAATAAAGTTTCCTCCAAAATCTATCAAACATCCAATGCATTCATGAATTTATTAATAATATACCAATTCAAGTTCATATCAACATCTAAGCATGATTAACAACATCCAAACATCATAACTCATCAATTCATATCCTAAAAAGTTACTATCTTTAGTAATATATGAACTATAACATGTGTTCTTGAATTCCCCATGATCACAACAACAATCTAACATTTAATCATCACCATGAACACATCCATAACATCAATTCATCAATAATTCAACATTACATGCAAAATAAAGTTACTATTATTAGTAAGCTATGAACACCAACTTCAATTAATCAATTTCTTGCAAGATCAACGTATCCTAACATTTATACAACCTACAAATCATCATAAATTCATCAAACAATCATCAACATCTCATAATCATGCTAATTTCGAATTAGGGTTGCATAAAACCAAAATTCATGATCAATCCACTAAAAACATACAATTCATGCATAATCAACGTTAAACAAAATGTATTCAATCCAACTAACATACTAACATCATCAATTAACATCAATTTCAACTCCATGAACACCCATTCACGAATTTAGGTTCGGCCATAACAATAATTCCATAAAAACTTGAAAAATCTAACCTTTAAACGTGTGTTAACTTGCAATTGATGATTCTTACGTGTTGTATGCCTTGTAATCGAACAAAATCGATGCTTTGATGCTTGTTCTTGGTCGAATTCGAAGTTGGTAGGGTGTGGGGATAGAGATCGCGGCCGAATGGGGTGGTGCTAGGGTTTGGGATTGTTTTGTTTAATTTTAATTTCCATATTTACCCTTTAAGCCCTTCTAATTTGTATTTTATAAAAACTAGACTTTAAACTCTTTGTAAAGTGTTTTTAACTTATTAATATAAGGATATAAACTAATAAAAATCATTATATATTTTAACTTTATAAGAACACAAGACATACAAATAAATAGGCACGTTTCCGCGTTACGCGATTAATTTTCTAATTAACATTTAAAACATGCAAACACATAAACATAACACAATAATCACATAATCAATTAGATTAACATTAATTTAACATTATTAATTATTATTAGGTCACCAACGTTAAACGACAACTTGTGTGTGTTTACCACAAGTGTATGCAAGACTTAACGGAACTAACGGAGTTTGATAACGGAAATTTACCGGATGTCAGAGCAAGGATCCCATTCATATGGTCAATCACAAAGATTGGACGCTAGTGTGCATCCTTCGGGGTAGCTAACCCGCACACCATTGAGCTAACACCTTCATTGGGTGTGCACCTCCATACATTTGCTTGCAAGCCTTCTTACATTAATTCATTCATTAATGCATGCATTCATTCATCATGTTCCTCTTTTATTATCTTTCACTTTACGTTACATAATACTTTCAGTTCATTCATTAAGATAACACGTAAAGCCACGGAAAGATAAACATACATCATAATAAGGAACATAGCATTTAGTCATCATCATTATACATGGCATCGTCATACATTCATAACATACATCATGTATAATCATACAACATCATACATCACGATTTTGCATAGGCATCAATCACACATCATTACATGCCCATCTTAACATCTATGACTTCAAAAGTCAACTTACATGAATTCCTGGGAACATCTCAAGTCAAAGCCTACATTTGTCTTTTTCTCATAAAGTCAGAAAAGTCTAAGTGTTCATCCGCATTTCCTATAGTTCATCTGCATTTTCTATAGTTCATCCGCATTTGCTATAG